>CM070450.1:2994387-3016887 GCA_036324595.1 Champsocephalus gunnari | reverse complement strand
CAGAGGAAGGTGCAGGAAGGAGTCCGTACACCATGAGTCAGCATTTAACCACTTATTGTTCCCTGGTGTCTTCGTTTGTAACGTGTTTTTTCTGAAGAGATTTTCACGTTTTAAACTATGACTAAACATCATCCGACCAACATTAGCCACCTTTAGCTTAGCGACGGTGACGTGAAGTCATGTGACCGTGCTGTAGTTCCTTTATAGCCCAACGTTAGCCACCTTTAGCTTAGCGGTGGTGACGTGAAGTCATGTGACCGTGCTGTAGTTCCTTTATAGCCCAACATTAGCCACCTTTAGCTTAGCGGTGGTGATGTGAAGTCATGTGACCGTGCTGTAGTTCCTTTATAGCCCAACATTAGCCTCCTTTAGCTTAGCGGTGGTGACGTGAAGTCATGTGACCGTGCTGTAGTTCCTTTATAGCCCAACATTAGCCTCCTTTAGCTTAGCGGTGGTGACGTGAAGTCATGTGACCGTGCTGTAGTTCCTTTATAGCCCAACATTAGCCACCTTTAGCTTAGCGGTGGTGACGTGAAGTCATGTGACCGTGCTGTAGTTCCTTTATAGCCCAACATTAGCCTCCTTTAGCTTAGCGGTGGTGACGTGAAGTCATGTGACCGTGCTGTAGTTCCTTTATAGCCCAACATTAGCCGCCTTTAGCTTAGCGGTGGTGACGTGAAGTCATGTGACCGTGCTTCCAAATTCCTTCCCACTCCAATAATACAAAGTTGAAATAAAGAGGAAACAGGAAGTTGTCCTTACCAGAGATGGGTCCTCTGTCTCGGACCCCAGTGATTGGCTGAAGTCTTCGGCGCTCAGAGAGAGATTGTCCTCGTCTTCCTCTTCCTGGTTAGGCTCCTCCCCCAGGACGGGAAAGACGGAGAGCCCGCCTACTTCTGCGTCCACCATCCCATCCAAGCTGTCCGTCAGAGCTTCGAGCAGAGCGGCGTTTTCCTCCTGAAGGACACACAGAGAGAGAGAGAGCTTTTAAAGAATATATCGTGTAAATAACCCAATGTGTGTTCTTTGAACCTGAAAAGGATATGGCATTGTTGTTGTTACTTTCATTGCAATTGTATACATGTTTTAAGCGTAATTTAGCTTTGAAGTTCACTCGTTTAATGGTATGCTAAAGTGATGCTAATATGGATGTAGCTTACATGTATGTGTTGTTTTGTGTCTTTGTGTAGCTCTTACGTTGGTTTTTGGAGTTTTCAATACATTTGAAATCATCAGTCAAGAGTACGACCATCTTTCGGAGGGATCTGCTACATATCGTTTGTTTGAGATCATTTTCTGCAATAATCCAAAATCACAAGCCGGCTGTTTTTGGAGCGAAGCATTGTGATGCTAACTTCCGGGGGTCGGCCTACAAAGACACATCATCACTGAACCATACAAGAATCTCTCTATGAATCCCCTTTGACTCCAGTCTAATCAGCTGCTATCTGAAGTCCATTCCTCCTCTCCTACCTGCTATGTGTTTACATGCTGATCCTTTGAATTCATTGACAGTTTGATGATGTGCCACCAGTCGGCACTACCTGCCTCTACTGTGTCTTAGTTCCTCACGGTGTTGCACGCGCTGCACGTCATGGTCTCAATATGCAGATGCAGAAAAATACAATCTTTCATTTGTGGGTGTTTACTGGTGGAGAGAAATTTGACTTTTCCCCCAGAATTAGATTTCTCAAAATGTGACCTTTTTACATTTCTGAATGTTTTCTAAGAATTACAAAAAATTCTCGCATAATTAAAAACATTTCCCCAGAATTCAACTTTTTTCTCAGTTTTCTCAGAACAACAAAAAAAATCACGTTTGCTCAGATTTAAAAATAAAAAATCAACGGTGACCATTATCCTCTTCCGTAAAATAGCAAGTTAAAGAGTGATGGGAAAATTCTGAATGTCCTCCTCCAACATGATAACAAAGGTATCCCACTGCAGCTGTGAACATGACAGGATGTGTGATACCTGGAAGAGCATCTGACTGTTCTATATGATATACCCGTCAGTCGGCACTACCTGCCTCTACTGTGTCTTAGTTCCTCACGGTGTTGCACACGCTGCACGTCATGGTCTCAATATGCAGATGCAGAAAATACAGTTTATCTTTCATTTCAGCCATGACG
Organism: Champsocephalus gunnari; assembly: GCA_036324595.1. Classification (NCBI taxonomy): domain Eukaryota; kingdom Metazoa; phylum Chordata; class Actinopteri; order Perciformes; family Channichthyidae; genus Champsocephalus; species Champsocephalus gunnari. The sequence continues at coordinate 3,014,755 of CM070450.1, read as the reverse complement.
CCCGGTGGGTGTGTATCTTGCTGAGAGGCAGTCTGCAGCAGAGGTGATATCACGACTGCATTCATCTGTCTCTCTTCCGTCATCAGCCTCCATCTGTTCCCGACACAATCTTTTTCCTTTCATTATTTCTCTGGCTCTCTGACTCTCTTTCCCCGATGCTGCAATTTAGTCTCGTCAAAAACACGAACAGTCATGCACAAGTTTAATCAAAGTTGGGGGTTGAACTTGTGCTTTTGGGTGAAATAAGGTTTAGTTAATGCCTCACTTCTCCCCGTATGGGATTTAAAACTCTCGTCTGATTGGTTTTAAAAGGCTCTATTATTCTGTGTAGGGTTTGTTCCTTTCCTGTAGTGTGCTCCAGGTTTTGTGTGCATGTCAATGGTCTGCAAAGGTTAAAATCCCTGTGTTACGTAGCAAGGGAGAGTTTGCTTTTAAGAATCCCCGTTAGCCTTAGCATCGGCTATTCTTCCTACTACTTGGGAATACTGTCAGATAGAAGGAGGGTTACTTCAAAAATGTATTTCATTACAGTTTGTTATAAAGAAGGTAATATAATCTGAGTATCACAATATAGTGCATGTCAATGGTCTGCAAAGGTTAAAATCCCTGTGTTACGTAGCAAGGGATAGTTTGCTTTTAAGAATCCCCGTTAGCTTTAGCATCGGCTATTCTTCCTACTACTTGGGAATGCTGTCAGATAGAAGGGGGGTAACTTCAAACATGTATTTCATTACAGTTTTTAGTTATATAGTTTTGTGTGCATGTCAATGGTCTGCAAAGGTTCAAAATCCCTGTGCTACGTAGCAAGGGAGAGTTTGCTTTTAAGAATACTAATTAGCATTAGCATCGGCTATTCTTCCTTCTAGTAGGGAATACTGTCAGAGAGAAAGATGCATAACGGGGGTTACTTAAAAAATATATTTCATTACAGTTTGTTATAAAGAAGGTAATATAATCTGAGAATCACAATATAGTGCATGTCAATGGTCTGCAAAGGCGTACATCCCTGTGTTCCCTATTTGTAGCATCGGCTATTCTTCCTACTACTTGGGAATACTGTCGGATAGAAGGAGGGTTACTTAAACATTTTATTTAATTACAGTCTTTAGTTATATCGTTTTGTGTGCATGTCAATGGTCTTCAAAGGCTAAAATCCCTGCGTTCCCTCCGGAAGTTTGTTTTTAAGATAGCATTTGCTATTCTTCCTACTACTTGGGAAGACTGTCAGAGAGAAAGATGCGAGAGATAACGAGGGTTACTTAAAAAATAGATATCATTACAGTTTTTAGTTTTAAAGAATGTAATGTAATCTGAGAAAAGTCATGTGACCTGACTGTATATAACGGCCCTTTTCCTCACCTCTGTGAAAAGGTCAACCTCTAACGCCGGCAGATTATATTTTAGTATCGATCAGACGCTCGGCTGGGCTTTGGTTATGAAAACATGAATGCATAGCATGAAAAGCCCCAGAGCTGCATCCCTTAGCATCGGAAACTAATCCCGTGACCGGCGATTATTGATCTGTGTGTGTGTGTGTGTGTGTGTGTGTGTGTGTGTGTGTACTAGCATTACCATACTTGTGGGGACCTAAATCTGTTTACACAGTCACGTGTGGGGACCCGCCTCCCTTATGGGGACAAAATGGAGGTCCCCATAAGGGGGGATAATTAATTTTAGGGTGAAGACTTGGTTAGGGTTAGGCATGTGTTGGTTATGGTTAAGGTTAGGATAAGTCTCCAGGAAATGCATGTAAGTCAATGTAATGTCCCCTGAAGTGATGTATACATGGTATGTGTGTGTGTGTGTGTGTGTGTGTGTGCGTGTGTGTGCGTGCGTGCGTGCGTGTGTGCGTGCGTGTGTGTGTGTGTGTGTGTTAACCTTGGAGAGTGTACAGACAGAGACTGATAGACAGGATGGGCAGTAATGGATTTCATGAAACAAGATAAACAGCAACGAAAGGTAATCAGATTACATTACATTTTGTATTCTGACCCTTTTCTTATGACTGAATAAATGACGGAATTTGACATTTAAAAAAAAATATTCTGACATTTTTTTGCATTGCGGGAGCAAAGCGTAGCTTCTCTCGAGGTGCTCGCTGCAAAAGTAGAGCAATGTTCTACTTTTGCCGCCTCGACGGAGGCGTCAGCCAATCAAATGCCTCGTATGTAAATCTGACAGTACAAGCGCTAGCCAATCAAACCGGGTGTATGTTGGGAGAGCCAGACCGCAGCTATTTCCCATACGTCAACAAAGGGAGGAGAAAATGATCGTGGCGGTAGGGAACATACAGGGGATACAAACCGGAGGAGCCAGGCATGGGGGGAGGGGCAGGGACAGTGGGGGGAGGGGCAGAGGCCGTGGGGGAAACTGGTAGGTTTTCGCCTGTTTGGGGAGTTTATATCCAGTGCACTTCGTCTGAATGGACAGCTAGCAGACAGACAGTATATTTAGCCAGCATGGATGTAGCGTGAATGCTTTGCTTTGTGTGTCCGGGGCGGGACATTCGTGTGGTCGGTTGTTGGTCGGGCTGCTCGCGTTGACTCCCCAAGCTCAAGACACGCCCACCGCCAAGCGGCAGCGCACGCCGCCGTGTGAAGGGGCCGTCAGACTAACGTCGGGAGAAGATTCAACAAGGAACGTTAAAAAGGGGGAATAAAAAAAGGACCACAACAGACTTGGAGAAGCGTTTGATGAAAGAAGATATGCTCCTACATTGTGTCTTCTCTGTTGTCTCCAGATCTAAACGATGAAGCATCCATAAGAGTCAGTCTTCAAAACAAAGAACTATCACACTTAATTAAGTACTTTGTCCCGACTGTGTGTTAAGTTTTGTGTCGACAGCAGGGAAGACCGATCAGTCGGACGTCGGCTAATGGGGACGGAAATAAGAATGCAAAGATATTTAAAGATCTCTGCATTCGCATCATGCCTTTCTTTACCGACCCCTCTGCGGTGCGTTGCAGCGCCTCACACGGCCACTGATCTGCCGCTAATTGCCACGGTATCTCTTTGTTTGTTATTCTTGAGATGCACTCAGTTTAGCCTCCGTAATGGGACCTGGAAACCTTAAAGACGATCGATGGTCCAGGTTCCAGGAGGGATGCATTCAAGCACCTGAAACCGGAGCCCCGGGCCGCGTATAGACGCAGCGACCGGCCCGAGCTAATGGACTGCTCCATCCTCGTGTTTCACGCAGCGTAACTGTGGATGCTTGGCAGCAGCCCGTGGGACATGCTGCACATTCCACATTTCAGCAGAGAGATCGGATGCCTGTCAGCGGTGGAGGACGCTTTGGCTGCTGAGCCGGGTTTCTGGGAAAGCACATTTACTTAGGAACTGTACTTTACTTAAAGGGGCCTCTACTTTAAAGAGTCCTCTCCTGCTGATGTTCAGGTGTATATCAGTATGTAGTGTCTCTACTTTAAAGAGTCCTCTCCTGCTGATGTTCAGGTGTATATCAGTATGTAGTGTCTCTACTTTAAAGAGTCCTCTCCTGCTGATGTTCAGGTGGATATCAGTATGTAATTTCTCTACTTTAAAGAGTCCTCTCCTGCTGATGTTCAGGTGTATATCAGTATGTAGTGTCTCTTCTTTAAAGAGTCCTCTCCTGCTGATGTTCAGGTGTATATCAGTATGTAATGTCTCTACTTTAAAGAGTCCTCTCCTGCTGATGTTCAGGTGTATATCAGTATGTAGTGTTTCTACTTTAAAGAGTCCTCTCCTGCTGATGTTCAGGTGGATATCAGTATGTAATGTCTCTACTTTAAAGAGTCCTCTCCTGCTGATGTTCAGGTGGATATCAGTATGTAATGTCTCTACTTTAAAGAGTCCTCTCCTGCTGATGTTCAGGTGTATATCAGTATGTAGTGTCTCTACTTTAAAGAGTCCTCTCCTGCTGATGTTCAGGTGTATATCAGCATGTAGTATCTCTACTTTAAAGAGTCCTCTCCTGCTGATGTTCAGGTGTATATCAGTAAGTAGTGTCTCTGCTTTAAAGAGTCCTCTCCTGCTGATGTTCAGGTGTATATCAGTATGTAGTGTCTCTGCTTTAAAGAGTCCTCTCCTGCTGATGTTCAGGTGTACATCAGTATGTAGTGTCTCTACTTTAAAGAGTCCTCTCCTGCTGATGTTCAGGTGTATATCAGCATGTAGTATCTCTACTTTAAAGAGTCCTCTCCTGCTGATGTTCAGGTGGATATCAGTATGTAATGTCTCTACTTTAAAGAGTCCTCTCCTGCTGATGTTCAGGTGTATATCAGTATGTAGTGTCTCTACTTTAAAGAGTCCTCTCCTCTGATGTTCAGGTGGATATCAGTGTGTAGTGTCTCTACTTTAAAGAGTCCTCTCCTCTGATGTTCAGGTGTATATCAGTATGTAATGTCTCTACTTTAAAGAGTCCTCTCCTGCTGATGTTCAGGTGTATATCAGTATGTAGAGTCTCTACTTTAAAGAGTCCTCTCCTGCTGATGTTCAGGTGTATATCAGTCTGTAGTGTCTCTACTTTAAAGAGTCCTCTCCTGCTGATGTTCAGGTGGATATCAGCATGTAGCGTCTCTACTTTAAAGAGTCCTCTCCTCTGATGTTCAGGTGTATATCAGTATGTAATGTCTCTACTTTAAAGAGTCCTCTCCTGCTGATGTTCAGGTGTATATCAGTATGTAGAGTCTCTACTTTAAAGAGTCCTCTCCTGCTGATGTTCAGGTGTATATCAGTCTGTAGTGTCTCTACTTTAAAGAGTCCTCTCCTGCTGATGTTCAGGTGGATATCAGCATGTCGCGTCTCTACTTTAAAGAGTCCTCTCCTGCTGATGTTCAGGTGTATATCAGTATGTAGTGTCTCTACTTTAAAGAGTCCTCTCCTGCTGATGTTCGGGTGTATATCAGTATGTAGTGCCTCTACTTTAAAGAGTCCTCTCCTGCTGATGTTCAGGTGTATATCAGTATGTAGTGTCTCTACTTTAAAGAGTCCTCTCCTGCTGATGTCCAGGTGGATATCAGTATGTAGTGTCTCTACTTTAAAGAGTTCTCTCCTGCTGATGTTCAGGTGTATATCAGTATGTAGTGTCTCTACTTTAAAGAGTCCTCTCCTGCTGATGTTCAGGTGGATATCAGTATGTAGCGTCTCTACTTTAAAGAGTCCTCTCTTCTGATGATCAGGTGGATATCAGTATGTAGTGTCTCTACTTTAAAGAGTCCTCTCCTGCTGATGTCCAGGTGGATATCAGTGTGTAGTGTCTCTACTTTAAAGAGTCCTCTCCTGCTGATGTTCAGGTGGATATCAGTATGTAGCGTCTCTACTTTAAAGAGTCCTCTCCTGCTGATGTTCAGGTGTATATCAGTATGTAATGTCTCTACTTTAAAGAGTCCTCTCCTCTGATGTCCAGGTGGATATCAGTATGTAGCGTCTCTACTTTAAAGAGTCCTCTCCTCTGATGTCCAGGTGGATATCAGTATGGTAGCTGCGACATCAGTCCTGTAGCAGAGCGTTGCGTCACCAAGCCTCACCTCGAACAGCTCGTCCGTGGTGCTGTAGTTGATGGAGGCCGGTGATCTGTCCGATGGTTGGTCGTTGCACCACTGCAGTTCGCTGAGACAGTTGACGCTGTCGAAGTCGCTCGTGTCCAGCTGCGAGAGGTCGATGTCCGGGAAGTCATTGTCCAGACGGTCCGAACACACCTCCTCCTCCCCATACTGAAGACGGGAAAAGAGAGAAGGGAAGAGGTCAGGTTAGTCAAACAGTGAGATTAAAGCAGATAGCGAAGTCCCAGGCGGTCCGACAGCACGGAGAGACATGGATGTAATTAACGAGGTTATCCGAGACCGAAAGCAATCAGGCTGCGTACATGTTATACTTCGATTTATGAAATGTTTCTAATCATTTGACTTAAAAAAACGAATAAGTCTGTCGTTCTTTTAACATTCTGACTTTCCCCCCAGAGTTAGATTTGGTTCCAAGGACTTGATATCAAACACTGAGACTAAAGCGGAACACAGATTCCCAGGCGGTTTGTCTCTTCTCGGTATGCGACAGAAGTGCACGAGGCACGGCACGGCGTGTGGTCTTCGAAGGCCCTCAGTGAGAAACAGGCGCTCTCATGAGGTCACAGAGGACTGGATGTTTTCTCTGGAACCACGTCTGCATGAAACGCATCACATGGGACACAACATCGTCCCCTCGATGATGAGGCTTCTGAGATTCGGTGTTTCCTGTGAAGTTCATCGCCCAGACATTGTTAGGGTTAGGGGGTGATTTCCCATCGGGCCGCTCTTTTCAAATATGTGTGCACAAGTACCACGACGATGCTCTTTGGATAACAGCCTGCATCGTGTGGTGTATACGGTCAACGATCACACTGCTGGAGCTCTCAACGGCTCCTCGTCGGACAGTGTCCATTTTAGAGGACGTTCGACACGGAGACCAAGAGAGGCAAAAGCACCCGACACAAGGAGGGTTACACGGATCAAGTACACCGGCAGCACCCTATCTAGAAGTGTGTAGAGTCTCTACTTTAAAGAGTCCTCTCCTGCTGATGTTCAGGTGTATATCAGTATGTAGTGTCTCTACTTTAAAGAGTGCTCTCCTGCTGTTGTTCAGGTGTATATCAGTATGTAGTGTCTCTACTTTAAAGAGTCCTCTCCTGCTGATGTTCAGGTGTATATCAGTATGTAGTGTCTCTACTTTAAAGAGTCCTCTCCTGCTGATGTTCAGGTGTATATCAGTATGTAGTGTCTCTACTTTAAAGAGTCCTCTCCTGCTGATGTTCAGGTGTATATCAGTATGTAGAGTCTCTACTTTAAAGAGTCCTCTCCTGCTGATGTTCAGGTGTATATCAGCATGTAGCGTCTCTACTTTAAAGAGTGCTCTCCTGCTGATGTTCAGGTGTATATCAGTATGTAGTGTCTCTACTTTAAAGAGTTCTCTCCTGCTGATGTTCAGGTGTATATCAGTATGTAGTGTCTCTACTTTAAAGAGTCCTCTCCTGCTGATGTTCAGGTGTATATCAGTATGTAGTGTCTCTAATTTAAAGAGTCCTCTCCTGCTGATGTTCAGGTGTATATCAGTATGTAGTGTCTCTACTTTAAAGAGTCCTCTCCTGCTGATGTTCAGGTGTATATCAGTATGTAGTGTCTCTACTTTAAAGAGTCCTCTCCTGCTGATGTTCAGGTGTATATCAGTATGTGGTGTCTCTACTTTAAAGAGTTCTCTCCTGCTGTTGTTCAGGTGTATATCAGTATGTAGTGTCTCTACTTTAAAGAGTTCTCTCCTGCTGATGTTCAGGTGTATATCAGTATGTAGTGTCTCTACTTTAAAGAGTTCTCTCCTGCTGATGTTCAGGTGTATATCAGTATGTAGTGTCTCTACTTTAAAGAGTCCTCTCCTGCTGATGTTCAGGTGTATATCAGTATGTAGTGTCCCTACTTTAAAGAGTCCTCTCCTGCTGATGTTCAGGTGTATATCAGTATGTAGCATCTCTACTTTAAAGAGTCCTCTCCAGCTGATGTTCAGGTGTATATCAGTATGTAGTGTCTCTACTTTAAAGAGTGCTCTCCTGCTGTTGTTCAGGTGTATATCAGTATGTAGTGTCTCTACTTTAAAGAGTGCTCTCCTGCTGATGTTCAGGTGTATATCAGTATGTAGTGTCTCTACTTTAAAGAGTCCTCTCCTGCTGATGTTCAGGTGTATATCAGTATGTAGTGTCTCTACTTTAAAGAGTCCTCTCCTGCTGATGTTCAGGTGTATATCAGTGTGTAGTGTCTCTACTTTAAAGAGTCCTCTCCTGCTGATGTTCAGGTGTATATCAGTATGCAGCATCTCTACTTTAAAGAGTCCTCTCCTGCTGATGTTCAGGTGTATATCAGTATGTAGTGTCTCTACTTTAAAGAGTCCTCTCCTGCTGATGTTCAGGTGTATATCAGTATGTAGTGTCTCTACTTTAAAGAGTCCTGCTGATGTTCAGGTGTATATCAGTATGTAGCGTCTCTACTTTAAAGAGTCCTGCTGATGTTCAGGTGTATATCAGTATGTAGTGTCTCTACTTTAAAGAGTCCTGCTGATGTGTATCCAGCAGCTGTGGCTCACAACAAAGTGTAACCGGGACCCACGATGTCTCCGGATGATTGGTCGGTGGAGGGTGTGATAATCAGTGAAAGGAGCTGTTCTGTCTGGGGACTCTTTAGTCGCGGCGGCACATCTTGGTTTTCTGGGTTTCATTCCGTCTGAAAGATCGCCTAAATCACTCGTAGGGTTTCGGAGGAAAGGACGTTATTTGCTCTGAGAGACAATCCAATGAGCGTTTCAGGGTAAAATGTGGAAAGGACTATTTCGGCCACACGTTTTCATTCATTCACAGATTCAAATGTGTAGAGAATATTAGACGTGTTTTGATTGGCTGTAAACCTCCTGAGGACAAAGGAATGCCCTTAAACCGAGGAAATCCCTTAAAGAATGCCTTTAACCCCCTTAAACTCCCCTGAGCTCCATCGAGGGCCTTTTCAAGCCCTTTAGAAACTTCCAGAATCATATCAGACTCTGGAAGGACATTTTGGAATTGCTGAAATCCAACCCGAAGCTCCATAAACCTGATTATTCCTGAGAAAACCTCAAGAACTTCTTAAGAACCCCTCTACCCCCATGTTCCATCTTTAAACCTCTCCAGGAACCCCTCTACCCCTCATGTTCCATCTTTAAACCTCTTCAGGAACCCCTCTACCCCCATGTTCCATCTTTAAACCTCTACAGGAACCCCTCTACCCCCATGTTCCATCTTTAAACCTCTTCAGGAACCCCTCTACCCCTCATGTTCCATCTTTAAACCTCTTCAGGAACCCCTCTACCCCCATGTTCCATCTTTAAACCTCTTCAGGAACCCCTCTACCCCCATGTTCCATCTTTAAACCTCTTCAGGAACCCCTCTACCCCCATGTTCCATCTTTAAACCTCTTCAGGAACCCCTCTACCCCCATGTTCCATCTTTAAACCTCTTCAGGAACCCCTCTACCCTCATGTTCCATCTTTAAACCTCTTCAGGAACCCCTCTACCCCCATGTTCCATCTTTAAACCTCTTCAGGAACCCCTCTACCCTCATGTTCCATCTTTAAACCTCTTCAGGAACCCCTCTACCCTCATGTTCCATCTTTAAACCTCTTCAGGAACCCCTCTACCCCCATGTTCCATCTTTAAACCTCTTCAGGAACCCCTCTACCCTCATGTTCCATCTTTAAACCTCTTCAGGAACCCCTCTACCCCTCATGTTCCATCTTTAAACCTCTTCAGGAACCCCTCTACCCCCATGTTCCATCTTTAAACCTCTTCAGGAACCCCTCTACCCCCATGTTCCATCTTTAAACCTCTTCAGGAACCCCTCTACCCCCATGTTCCATCTTTAAACCTCTTCAGGAACCCCTCTACCCCCATGTTCCATCTTTAAACCTCTTCAGGAACCCCTCTACCCCCATGTCCATCTTTAAACCTCTACAGGAACCCCTCTACCCCCATGTTCCATCTTTAAACCTCTTCAGGAACCCCTCTACCCCCATGTTCCATCTTTAAACCTCTTCAGGAACCCCTCTACCCTCATGTTCCTTGCTGAAATGTCTTTAAAGAAACTTAAGACCCTCATAAGTGAAAAACTCTTCAAGAACTTCTAAGATCCCCTCAAGACACCGAGGGTGAAATGTCTATAAGTAGGGCTATGAAAGAAAGCCTTTGAACCTCCTTAGAAACCCGTCTGACCCTCGTTTTCATTGCTGAAATCTTGTCAATGTTCATCCAAATGTTCTCAGCCTGACATAGAAACTCATGCCACACCTTCAAGAACTCTTTAAAATGAAGTGACCCTGAAGAGTCCCACATTGCTTCATACCGGCTGAAACGCGGCCCTCAGTCACAACACATGGCTGCGGTTCAGACGGAGCCACGTCATGCAGAGAAGAAGAACAGGAAGTGTGTGTACGTGACTCAGTGTAAAGGGAAGTGAGGTCTCTTGGGGAGAAGGGAAGGAATGGAGGGAACATGAAGCGACAGGAAAGAAGGCGAACAGGATTTTGTTTTACGAGGGTTTTTTTTTATTTGCGAGTAAATGTCTTCAGGATGTCCTATTGTACACCCGATAAGGAAACACAGTCCGTTACTGGTTCTACTGACTCTCATTCACACACACACACACACACACACACCACACACACACACACACACACGCTCAGTGAGAGCAGACAGGATCAACCAGTTACACCCACCATCTTTCAAACTGAATAACCAGACAGTTTGAATCTACGATCAGCTAGCAATACGTGTGTGTATTTGAATGTTTTCCTGATCGCATGGCGTACTTATTAAATGATCAGGATGACGTACTTATTAAATGATCAGGATGACGTACTTATTAAATGATCAGGGATGTCTTATTGACGGATCGGCAACAAAGCTGAATGGAATGTGCAGGGTCAGCATAGTTTACTGTTCGCTCAATAACAACGTGCTTATCCTACGATGTAATCAACGTACTCTGTGTTCGTGTTGACATGTTGCTTCTGACTTCTTCGCTACGTGACTTATTAGGAACTGTCGCACAAAAGCAGCTGAAATTATCCAAACTTCCCAATTAACAAACATTGTACAAGTATCTGATGAATGTACAATATTAAATAATAATAATAATAAACTCTCAAAAAACAACTTCAACCAGGTCCCCTAAGAATAAGACGTTTGACCGAATAGAGACGGAGGGGTTCTGCACACCTTCGGGCTTTACATCAATATTTTATTTCTTTTTTTCTCATTCAAAGAAAAATGTTCAATCTCAAAGATCTTCCTCAGGAGGGAGAAAAAGATTTTTCATTGAGGCAATAACGACCTCAAGTTACTCCTGGATGGGTATCTCTTCAGTTTGTTACTGCAATATTCTCAGATGTGTTGTCTTGCATCCTTTAAAAACAAGACCAGATAATCTGCCAAACAGATCCTTTCCTTGATCAGCTTTCAAACAGATACAGTAAAACATGTCCTCCTGTACAATATTATAACTGTAAGGGAAACTTCTGCACCAATGGAGAGTCAGGACTCAGCGAGACACGAGGAGAGCTGGAGCTCTGATGTCAAACAACGACGTTTATTACAAGTCAACGGCCGGAGAATTCATATCACAAGTCACAGCAGCAAAAGGTTCTGACTGCACGGGTGATCCGCCTCGCATCGTGGTAGACCCTCTAACTAGTTTACAGAGAGTCAAACCCACATATTGGGGATGGGCGTAAACATCTGCAGACACAGGAGACGTCTCTCACATCTGTGGAGCTTAGAAAGCCAGCGTACTCACAGTCGTAAACCCCCTATGCCCTGCTAGGTCAAGCCATAAAACCTAGTATCACCATACGACTGCATTAACACATTCCTTACGGGAGATAAGGAGCAGGGATGGTCGTAAATGTCAACACACAGAATAAGGTTAAATATCTTAGGGGTAAGACAGAAATATTCCCTTACACTATATATATATTCATGTTGCTCTGTTGGAGGAGTCTGTGACTTCAGGTTGTCATATCTCCACTGTAGCTGCTGAGCACACAACGAAAGACTTGAAAGTTAAGGAGCAGGGATGGTCGTAAATGTCAACACACAGAAAATATTTAAATATTTAGGAGTAAAGACAGAATTACTCTCTAACAACAATCATTCGTTATCACTCTGTCTCTGCCTTTCCGATTGGATGCATTGTTGAAGCTAATCCTCACTTGCTTTTTCGTTTTAGAAGACGCTTTTTCCTATCAGTAAATCAAGACTGTTTAAAATCTACTTAGCACTAACTCGTCTATTGGGTGAGTTGGTGATGAGTATACAGTACTTCATAACCATTATTCATCACTCCACTCAACACGAGCACGTCCTTCAGAAACGACCTCACGTTTTAAATCACACATTCCCACAGGTTTGGAAAACCCTACCAGGAAATACTAGAGAGGGAAATTCAGTCAACAAGTTTAACATTTACTATCGTTATATTATAAGTCTTATTTTTATGGTTATGATTAATTTGTATAATTAGCCATTTTATTTGTTTTATCTTCTACAATTGTATTATTATTTACAATTTACGATCTCATACAACTCTTCCTCCAGTGTGTGTGTGTGTGTGTGTGTGTGTGTGTGTGTGTGTGTGTGTGTGTGTGTGTGCGTGATGTGTGGTGTGTGTGTGTGGTGTGTGCATGCGTGTGTGGTGTGTACGTGTGTGTGTGTGTGAGTGTGTGTGGTGTGTGTGTGCGCGTGTGAGTGTGTGTGCGTGTGAGTGTGTGTGGTGCGTGTGTGTGTGTGCGTGAGTGTGTGTGGTGTGTGTGTTTATGTAGTATGAGCTGGGAGTGTTTATCTGGGTCAAGAAGGAAGAGCATGATATCATTCATGGTTACATAAATCATGGCAGAGACACACACACAACACACACACACACACACCACACACACACACACACACACACACACACACACACACACACACACACCACACACACACACACACACACACACACACACACACACACACAGCAGGGGGTAAGATGCTAACCCATTCCTGCGCCACCAAAGGACAAATGCAGGAATAAAAAGGGAGAGATTTGTGGGTGAGGAGAATAAAAAAGTAGTAGAGGGGGAGTCGTGACTTGAGATGAAGGAGGGAAGGAGGGAGGAAACGAGAGAAGGGGGGAAGAGAACGCCCTCTATAAGGTGTGTGTGTGTGTGTGTTATTAGCATGCAGCTCACATCCCTCTCACATCTGACTCACCCTACACCACTCAGCACATCCTCCCTTCCCTCCCTCCTTGACCCCTCTCCTCTTCATCCTTCATCTGACCTTCCCTTCATCCTTTCCTCAAGTCATTCTACTCTTCATCCTTCCTTCCTCATGACCTCTTTCCTTCATACTTTTCTCATCTTCTTTTCCTTCCGATCTTCCTCCTTTTCACTCGTCATCTTTCTTCCCCCCTCATCTCATCTCCTTTCATCTCCTTATTCTTCCTCCTATCTTTAACCGTCCTTTTTCTTCCCCTTTCGAGCTATCATCTTTTTTCCTTGTAATCTCCTCAGCATCCTACCTCTTCTCTTACATCCTTCCCCCTCTCTTCTTTCCTCCACCGTTCATGACTTGAAATCCCATCGATCTACCCAGTTTCTCCTCAGTATCCTTCTCCCTCTTTTTCTCCCCCTTTTCCTCTTCTCTTTCCCCTACTCTCCTCTCTATTCCCTTTTTCTCGTCTTCTTATCTTGTCTCCTCTTCCCTTCTGCTTTCCTCAATCTTTCTTTCCTTACAATCTCTTCAATCTACCCGGTTCTTCCTCAGTATCCTTCCTCCCCTTTATCATCCTTTCCCCATCTTTTCGTCGTTACTCCTCTCTCTTTGCCCTTTTTTTCGTCTTCTATTCTTGTCTCCTCTTCCCCTCCTTCTTCTTCCCTCCATCTTTCTCTTTCTCATGAACTCCTCAGAGAACATGTCTGATTGATTTCTTTGTTTCCACTCAGCCTCCCTCCATCACAGCCGTCAATCAATAAAATCATCCTCAGGCCACACACACACACACACACACACACACACACACACACACACACACACACACACACAATTCCCAAAATATACCCCCAAGTGACACATGTTGCATGACCGCCAAGTGGAAAACCAGCAGCACATTCCCACACAGATACACACACACACACACACACACACACACACACACACACGTACGTCACAAGATATGATCTGCTTTACATCCACATACCAAGGTGGCAATCCTGCACCGATAAGGACATGTCACACACTGTCACACACACACACACACACAGACCAACCACACACACACTTATGTAGGACACACAGTTTGCAGAGTGTTTGAACATCCTCTGAATACAGATGGAGCCTCTGACAGATACACAACATGACTCACACACTCCAGGAAGAAGAGGAGGAGGAGGATGATGATGAAATGCCTCCTTTGCTCTAGTTTCTCTCTCATCGCTCGTTCTGTACATCATCACTGAACGCCTCGTTGCATTTACTGTCTGAATGCAGTGACCTTTGACTGCAAACATGCATACTATAGAATGAGGTCGATGACTACAAAGTTAGCATTTCTGAAGTAAAAAGCTAATGTTGTGCTATAAAGGAACTACAGCACGGTCACATGACTTCACGTCACCACCGCTAAGCTAAAGGAGGCTAATGTTGGGCTATAAAGGAACTACAGCACGGTCACATGACTTCACGTCACCACCGCTAAGCTAAAGGTGTCTAATGGCCAAGTTAATAACAACAACTTCTTTATATGTAGTTTCTTATAAAATGCCGAATCAGATTGACCAAAAAAAAACACACACACACACACACACACACACGCGCGCACACACACACACACACACATTGACTTACATGCATTTCCTGGAGACTTATCCTAACCGTAACCAACACATGCCTAACCCTTACCCTAACCCTTAACCTTAACCATAACCAAGTCTTCACCCTAAAATTGATTCCCCTTATGGGGTACCTCAAGGCTCCATCTTGGGGCCTCTTCTCTTTAACGTCTACATGCTACCACTGGCTCAGATAATGAAGAACAACTAAATAAGTTACCATAGCTATGCAGATGACACACACATTTACGTAACAATTTCACCAGGAGACTATGCTCCAATTCAAACACTGAGTAAGTGCATTGAACAAATCAATGACTGGATGTGTCAGAACTTTCTCCAATTAAACAAAGACAAAACTGAGGTAATGGTTTTTGGAGCCAAGGCAGAACGTATAAAAGTTAGCGCTGAGCTTCAGTCTGCAATGTTCAAAACAACAGATAAAGCCAGAAATCTAGGTGTAGTCATGGACTCTGACCTGAGTTTCAACAGTCACATTAAAACAGTTCCTAAATCAGCCTACTATCACCTAAAGAACATATCTAGGATTAAAAGACTAATGTCACAGCAGGATCTGGAGACACGTGTCCATGTTTTTATCTTCAGTCGACTGGACTACTGCAAAGGTGTCTTCACAGGTCTCACAAAAACATCTATTAGGAAGCTGCAGCTGATTCAGAACGCCGCTGCTCGAGTCCTCACTGACACTAAGAAAGTGGATCACATCACTCCTGCTCTGAAGTCTTCACACTGGCTTCCTGTGTGTCAAAGAATAGATTTCTAAATACTGCTGCTGGTTTATAAAGCACTGAATGGTTTAGGCCCAAAATACATTACTGACCTCCTGCTAAACTATGAACCATCCAGATCTCTCAGGGCTTCAGGGACTGGTCAGCTTCCTGTCCCCAGAGACAGAACTGAACATGGAGAAGCAGCGTTCAGTTATTATTAGGGATGCACGATAATTATCGGCCCGATAATTATCGGCCCGATATTAGGAATTATGACGTCATCCCGATAAACCGATAACAGTATTAATAGCACCGATAATATACAATATATTTTTTGGGTAAAAAAAAATAAAAAATCCTGCGGTGTGGGTGGATTGGGATGAGGGGCGCTTGTTTTTCACTCGGCTCCTCCCGTTTTGCCAGTACTGTGGTGTTAGTGGTTTAGGAAGAGGGGAGTTCTTCACAAATCCAGCGCTCCCTAATACTTCGAACCTGATCAGTCACCTGAAACATCGCCATCGCTACGATGGTGTGTTAAAAGCGTACGAAGACAATAATACAATACAGTGTGTGTGTGCGTGTGTGTGTGTGTGTGTGTGTCTGCGCGTGTGTCTGCGCGCGCGCGTTGGAGCTATGTGCAACTCAAGGCATATGCTCGAACCGGAGCTGCCTGGACGCTGCAATCATGTTGCTGAGTGTGCTGACTTCTCCTCCAATGTCCCGCTGTCTGCTTCCTGCATCAAGTCAAGTGCTCGGCGCAGTTGTGTGGATAGAGCGCTCCTCTGTTTTCATTTAAACAGCTCCTTATATCCGTTAGCGCAGCTAGCTAGCACCAGATGCTAACAACAACAATGCACTAAGGTCTCTCTCTTGCTCGCTCGGACCACACGTACACACACCCTCCCGGTCCTCCAGATGGCCAGTTGGTGCCTGCCGGTGAGCGTGGAAGTGTGGTCTGCCACAAGCGGGCGGCAGGAGTGGGGCTGTCAGCATCAGCTTGTAGATGGTATTTTAAACTCGATGCGCTCTGAAGCTACGGGGCGGCCGAGGAAAAAATATACACATGCGTTAATCGCGTTAAAATAATTAGTGGCTTAATTTTTATTATCGGTTATCGGTATCGGTCTTGAGAAGCAGGAAGTTATCGGTATCGGTATCGGTTTCAAAAAACCAATATCGTGCATCCCTAGTTATTATGCTCCAAACATCTGGAACAAACTCCCAGAAACCTGCAGGTCCGCTGCAACTCTGACTGCTTTCAAATCCAGCAAGAAGACTTTTCTTTTTGCTGCTGCTTTTAATTGAATTATTCACATCTTAAACTGCACTGTAACTTTTATCCATGTACTTTGTCTTTTAATGTTTATTTTATTATCTTTTCTTTTTAATGACTGATTTTAAATGCCATTTTCTGAATGTCTTTCATTTTTTGTAAAGCACTTTGAATTGCCTTGTGTTGAAAGGTGCTATATAAATAAACTTGCCTTGCCTTGCCTTATGGGGACCTCCATGTTGTCCCCATAAGGGAGGCGAGTCCCCACACGGGACTATGTAAACAGATTTAGGTCCCCACAAGTATAGTAATGCTAGACCACACACACACACACACACACACACACACAGAAGTACAGAGTAGTACATCTCCTGCTAGCATCCCCCCTGCAGTGGGTCAAACCCAGTTCATCTCACGATTAGCTCGGTGAGGCAGTGAAACCGCCTGAAGGTGAGACGACTCTGTGCATTTCTGATTAAATCCATGCAATGTCTCTCTGCGTGTTGAGACAGAAAGTCCTCGGGGACACAACAATATATACTTCTGTTACAAGTGTTATGTTTTGCAGTTAATGTACAAGAACTCCACATAGTGTAGCTTGAACGTATACGGTCTCCAAAGCGTCACCACAAACTGTGAAATGCCGAAAATGTCCAAAATGGCAGTAAAGCAGTCCTTGTTCGCAGTGGTCATAGACGCACATGTTACCCCTCCCCCAACACGTTTCTGATAGTAAGATGTATCGATCAACGCAGAGCAATCAAATGAAAGTGTCCATGAAATCCAGTCTGAGGTAAGAAGAGGAATCAGAGCTCGTCCTTCTGAAAAACAAATGGCCTGTCTTACTGGAATCAACTATATATATAACGGCTTCAACACAACATCAGGAATGGACTCATCGCTCTGTGTCTGACTGCATTACGGCTTTAAACGGAGCGTTGGAGTGGGCAGATTAAGCAAATGGGCGTGAAATTAACGTAGAGTACAATAACACCTTTAAGTTATTGAAAAGGGAAAAGCAGGTTTGTGTTTCAGGCTACTGGAGCAATGAGGAAAGCGTTGGGTTTACAGTATGTATTTAAGGACTTAAACTCAAAACCGCAACGGCTTTATTGTCATTTCCAAAATATCTACAGCGTGTTTTGGAAATGGAAGTACCAGGCTTCTCCAACAAAGCAACACGAAGACTTCAAAGTGCAAAAAGAAACTGAAATAGTAACAAAACTAGTGTAAACGAATGGCACGCACATGCAGAAATAAGTACACTTAATACAAGTCAAGTACAATAAGAATGTCAAATTGAAAAGTAACTATTCAAAAAATGTATCTCTGTTGTGATTGGTCAATGGCTTAGAGATGTCCCGCCCCTTAGCCTGTAAAAACCAATGTGTTGGAGCGCGTTCCAATAGGAGCGTTGGTGTTCCGTAGTGATGTCACTAAGGTAAACAGAGGAGTCCAATGGAGGAGTTTCGGGGGGGGAAACATTGAAAATGTAAAAAGGGCCTCTTTAATATCCCGCAGAGCAGCTTTCGCGATGGATTCCTAAAATATGAGCTGTTTTTCCAAATCATTCCTATCTCTGTGCATGAATGAGTCCTGACCTTTGACCCCACGTTCTGCCGTTTGTAGATACAGCGTCTCAGCGAGTGATAACCGCGTGTTGTTGTGAGGACGGGGCGGTACAAAATAAATGAAGTGTGGTGACTTCCTTTTAATCTGTTTGTCGCTAACAGAGAAACCACTGGTCCGTTCATCATCGGCAATCACACATTAAAGTGGAGCTATTTATAGCAGGCGGCACGAGGGACGCCTATCTGGGCTAAAGCAAGGCGGAGGATATGGAACAGGACGAGCACATGCAGAAATAAGTTCATTTTAGAAATGTGAAATAGAATAAGAATGAAATGAATGACTCAAAATGCAAACCTTATAGCGGATTTGAATTAAAGAGGACCTCGTTTACAGGTAGAAGTTAGTGTTTGGCGACTGGGGGTAACGGACGGATACAGAAGAGGAGATGCGTTTCCTTAGAGCAGGGTTTCTCAAACGTCTTCATACCGAGGACTTAACCAATCAAAAAACACTCGCGGACCACCTGACTCCACAGATATAAAAAAACACATGGTTTTGCAGAACAGATTACAAATCGCCTGAAAACGGTACAAACAGGTGGCAGCACGTGAGACGAAGGCGTTGCCCTGGGCGACATGCCATCGAAACTTAAGCTCGCTCCATTGCGGAGATATTCCCGCGAGTGCGGTACACACACACACACATCCCCACACCCCACACACACACACACACACACACCCACCCACACCCACACCCACACCCCCCCCACACACACACACACACACACACACCCCACACACACACACACACACACACACACACCACACACACACACACACACACACGTCAACATCCCTCAACCCTCGGCTGTAGACCTCAGGAGGGGAAATAGATTTTAAGTGTCCTCTGAAGATAAGGAGGGTTTTTGTGTACGTTTGACCCTCAAAGGCTTCTGTAGCTCAGGCTGTGAGGAACCGCTGGATCAGGGGTTAGTATGCATGCAATGGAAAAAGGGTTATCGACGCAGATGTTGCAGAAATCCCTCTCACTTATCGTGGAGTCGTTGACCCTAATTGAGCGCTTGACCGTTACCCAAGTCCCGAGCGGAGTAAATCTAATTCTGTCTTTTCGTAATCCATCAGAGAAAAGCACGCGGAAAGTCAGACGCTGACCTTTAAGGACATGATGCGGGCTCGTAAGTGACCACCGACTGCGTTAGAGATTAGATCTGAAATGTATTGACTTTCAAAACTCCTCTCAAAGCTGCATCGAGGAGCATTTTGTAAAACCCTAAGTAAGAGAGGGACGTGTACGAGTTAAAAGTGTCAGAGAGGAAACGACTATCCTTCGATCCTCAGAGACTCACACGCTACAGATTCCATCGTCTCGTTGATCCTCAGGACGCGCTAATTGCCGCGGTGTGTCGGCAACTTATCAATTAGACGGTCTGGGTGATCTGTGGCTGCGAGGGGGTGCGTCGTCCAGAAGGTCGCGGGTTCGATCCCAGCCCGTGCAGCCAGCGCGTCGATGTGTCCTTGGGCCAGGCACTTAACCCTGAGCTGCTCCCGATGGCCAGCGCTGTGTGAATGCCACATTAGCATCATGGTTGCACTCAAAGGGCCGGTTTTATATATAAGACTATATAAGAATAAATATATAAATATTTAATATTAAATAATGTATTAAATTATAACATTTTGAAAAAAAAGTGCATTGAGATGCATTGTGGGACATGTAGTTTATGGGCATGTAACCGTATAACAAACATATTATATTCGTTGCAAGCTCTTGCGGGGCCACATGAAATGAAGTCGCCGGCCGGATTTGGCCCCCGGGCCTCGAGTTTGACACCCCTGCCCTAGAGTCAGGTGCACTGCTCCGTGGATGGTGGACGGCATGTCGTAGGTGAAGCGCTTTGTACTGTAAGTAGTCCATTCTCTGGATCGACTGCTTTTGTCTGTACGGCAGTGATTACTTGTATCCGTGTAAATCCATCCTGATAATGCAAGGCTCTGAATCCAACATTAACAATCCTCTCTGTCTGTAAATATCTGTACATGATATGCCGTCCTACGGTATTTTATTTGATGAGTTGTTTTCGTGCATCAATATACTTTCACTTTCATACAGCGTGTCTGAAGGTTTGATTCTCCAACGAAGAGAGACGCGCGAGAAGAAGAAGAAAGCCTTCATTCAGCAGCGTGTGCTCA
This sequence comes from Champsocephalus gunnari, assembly GCA_036324595.1. Taxonomy (NCBI): domain Eukaryota; kingdom Metazoa; phylum Chordata; class Actinopteri; order Perciformes; family Channichthyidae; genus Champsocephalus; species Champsocephalus gunnari. Next base: position 2,994,578 of record CM070450.1, on the reverse strand, counting down.
CGTTCACATGTGTCACTGTGTGTGTGTGTGTGTGTGTGTGTGTGTGTGTGTGAGTGTGTGCGTGTGTGTGTGTATTTTTATCCCGGTCCCATGACCAATTCTTCCACAGGCTGCTGACCTTAAGGAGCCGCTGCCAGACACAAGTGACCCTGCATACACTATCGCACACACTATCTCACACACACTATCAC
>CM070450.1:2984387-2991887 GCA_036324595.1 Champsocephalus gunnari | reverse complement strand
CCATCTATCATCATCCATCTATCCATCCATCCATCCATCCATCATCCATCTATCCATCCACCATCTATCCATCCATCCATCTATCATCTATCATCTATCATCCACCATCTATCCATCATCTATCCATCTATCCATCATCCATCATCTATCATCATCCATCTATCATCCATCCATCTATCCATCATCTATCCATCCACCATCATCCATCCACACGTCCATCACACTATCAAAGGATATAGACATGAGTGGTTAGATGTCGGGAAGTCAATCCCTCGCATATGACTCAGTGACAAAAACACAAATTTCTACACACTGTTTTCTGTTCAAACACACACTCACACACACACACACCCACACACACACACACACACTCATCAAAGGCTGTTTCTCTCTCTTTGTCTCAGACACACACACAAAGCCTCCAAATGATTTCTGCGCTTCGGTCGATACAACAAGTGTTACTGAGTGCCGCTCCGCCCAAATCAAAACACTCAGGCGTCCAATCAGAAGCTCTCTCCCTCTCTGCTGTGGTTCCCGTTGGGCGATCGACCGCCGCCTTAAAGAGGAACGCCTCAGAGACGTGGAAACATCAGGGCTGGGTAATCCGAACGTTTCGGACGTGCAGAAGTTCAACAAGGAAGTGCTCTTTGTGACACAGTATGCCCAGAGGAAGGCTTTGCTTTGGGTCGGACCCCAACACACCCCTGCTGGTTGTCCTCCGTGTCTGATCGCCGTGACGACACCACGTGGACCGCCGTGCTTCTGTGTCATCGTGCTCTGTATCTTTGAACAGCCCTGCACGAGGCCCCTTCTGCACTCTCTCTCATCTGACCTCAGACGCCCAGAGGCTCCCTGGGAGAGAAACTAATGCCCTCGTATCTTCCTAACGACCCTCATAAATATCACTAACGACTCCCGAAGCAAAACAAATCCAACATGTCGGAGCCGCTGCCAGCCTGTGAGTGGTGGAAACACTGATGTGCGTCTTCGTGGGAGTTGGACATCCTCCAAAAGTCATGTGTGAACTCCCATGAAGAAGAAGAGTCAGAAACACATGAAGAAGAAGAAGAAGAGTCAGAAACACATGAAGAAGAAGAAGAGTCAGAAACACATGAAGAAGAAGAAGAAGAGTCAGAAACACATGAAGAAGAAGAAGAGTCAGAAACACATGAAGGACCAATTCCAAACCACCCCCTACACACTACCCCTCCTCCACATCACATCACAGTCGCTTGTTAGACGCTTTTATCCGAAGCGACTCACGCACTCAACACTGAGGGGTGAAGTCTCTCAGGGACACAACGGCATGCCGACTGCAGTGGGGTTTGAACCTGTGTCCCCCCTGACCCCAACACCCAAAGCTCTATCCACTGCGCCACACGCCTCCCTGTTGTCCCCGCCGCCATTAAGGGCTGTTCCAAACCAGCGAGCGTGGAGCGGTGTGGAGGGGGAGGGGGCTCTCGAGCCCTCGGACAGCGAGTCTGTGTGTGTCCGTCAGGATGTAATATCGTCATGGTTACCTCGTATGTGTTTGAACATAGGATCATTTACTCGCGTCTCGTCTAGGAAACGGTCAAAGCTGTGTATATTTACAGCAGCTTATAGACATTAGACTTTAAAACTAAAATGTGTGCCATAAAAGATTTGTAGAGTTTTATCGTTGTTATGTTTAATCCAAGCGATGCCGATTTGAAACCGTGGTTACGAGAAGTTACGGCGTTTCCTGTGTCGGCTGGAGCGGGGGGAGTTCGTCCCAAAGCTCGCCGCTCTATTTGCCCGCTGCACCTGGAAGAACCTCGCTAAGCTGAGAGCGAGGCGACAGACGGAGGCGCAGTGGGTAGGGTGAGGTTTGGAATTGGGCCGAAGAGTCAGAAACACGGCGAGGAATCCTGTCCGTCTACGGCGCTTCCTGTCCCCGTTAAACTGACCTCACCTCCAGCCAACCCCTGTCACATAACCGTCCTCCGCCCTTCATCCCTCCTCAGACCCCCGGAGAGGACGAGGATCAGCCTGGAAGCGTCTCTCCGTCTGTAAGAGGCTAATGACGAGGGACGCTAACATGTCGTTCTATTCGAGAGACATTTTGGATTGTTTATTTCGAGGCTTTTAATTCCTCTAATGTGCAATTTTTTAAGCTGCTGCAACGCAGACATGTCCCACATCGGGATCAATAGAGTGCTTCTCTCTGATAAATGCGCCGTGGAGCTCTCGCTTCTATCTTTGGACAGCGTCTGGTTCCTCTGCCAGGAGAACGCCCGCCTCGTCACTAAGCGGCCGCTCTCTACGCTGTCAGATTAGCAGCTAAAATGGGACTGTTCCACTGGCTGGTGGATAAAGAAGTCTCAGCCAATCAGGAGCGAGCGGGGCTGATGGATGCTGAGCGGGGGATGGGTGAAATCAGAAGGTCGTGTAAGAAGTCATTTATTCAGCTGTAAGATTATTGACTCAGAGGTTTGTGGGCCCTCCTTTCTGGTCAGGAGCAGTACAAATAAATATTTCTTAAAATAAATAAATATTTCATAAAATAAATAAATAAATATCTAATAAAAAAAAATTAAAAAATATCTAATAAAATAAATAATAAAAATAATTATCCCAAAAATATATATTCGTTTTTTTTTAAAACACAAGAAATACGGGATGAATTCACGGCAGCCATTGTTAGATTTGTCTACATCGAAACCCACGGGAGAGACGTCTAATGGACGCTGAGGAACCAGACACTGGGGGGGGGGAACCTGAGACCGAGACGAGGGTTCAAACCTGTTCACCGGCAATTCAATCAACGCACATCTCGGGGGAAATGGAAATTGGTTACCGGCGCTTTAAGAGATTGCAAAGTGCACGAGAGACGGCGAAGGACACAGAGGACACTTCGAAGCAGAAACAACCGTCTGCAAGCGAGATGAATTCACTTATTCATCACGTCTAGAACTGTTCAGTCTTTCATTCAGTCGTAAAAACCAACAAATAAGTCAGCGTTGCATCACTTCCTGTCCCCCGCTCTGGAAGTCAACGGCTTTCTGGACGTGTTTTTAGTTGTGAAATAAAGTCCCAAGCTGAAGAGACGTTAACGTTTTCTTATATACTTGTATTCTTTGGGACGGTGAGAAACGGAGATATCGATAAACTGATCGATAGACTGAAAACCCTCAGACAGGATGATACGGGGGGGCGTGTGGCGCAGTGGATAGTGCGTTGGTGTTGGGCGCACAGGTTCAAACCCCACTGCAGTCGGCGTGTCCCTGAGACACTTCACCCCAAGTATGTATGTACAAGTATAACACGTCATGATACAACATTTTAAAACTAAATAGAAACCCAGACCGACACACGTGGTCTCCAAACGCAAGAGATTTAAAAACAGGGCTCCATCTTCTGCTCGTTGTGTTGCATTAACACACGTTTGAGCATGCTCGTCTTCCAATCCTTCCTTGAGCATTCTTAGGAGGACACAACCGTCAACGTCTCGCCTCTCATCCCCCCCCCCGTCTCTATGTACGTCCCGTCCCATGCCTTGGACAACGCATGCCACTCATTACTACCTGCATATTCAGTTGGCTTGAAAGGGTCCTCAGCCTGTCAGGTTCTGACCCTGCTATCTGCTGCACTCTGACCCGTCAGCCTGTCAGGTTCTGACCCTGCTGTCTGCTGCACTCTGACCCGTCAGGTTCTGCTCATGTTGCGTCTGGTTACTGGTACCTGTATTCGATGTTTGAGAAGATGTCAACCGTGTACTACGAAGCACTCTGGACTGCGTTTGCTAGCATGAAAGGCGCAATACAAATAAAACGTTATTCGCACTTCCTGTCTGACCCCCGTCAGTCCCAACAGTATTTGCCTCCACCTCCACGTGTCCTCGCAGCAGGCATCTATCTGCTCAGGTGCGCAGCGTTTAAAGCTCTTAACGGGATTGGAGAAAATAAGAATGAACCTTATCACGGGGTCAGGTCAAAGGTTAATTAGTGTGTGTGTGTGTGTGTGTGTGTGTGTGTGTGTGTGTGTGTGTGTGTGTGTAGGAGGATGCATTTTGAAGCACGCAGAAGTCTATAAAGGCTGTGTGTGTTTTCATAACCTAAGTGTACACACACACGCACGCACACGCACACACACACACACACACGTACAAACACCTTTGTCTGACCTCTGACCTCTGGCCAATCGCATCACACACTCGGTCTGAAATCCGTCGCTTCACTTGACCTTAATACGGCAGAGGCAGGTCGACCAATCAGATTACTGCATCTAATTTAAAGTCCCCTGATCTCGGCACATCACGTTCAACGATGGAGGCTCTTCCACTATTCAGTCTTGAGCGTGTGTGTGTGTGTGTGTGTGTGTGTGTGTGTGTGTGTGTGTGTGTGTGTGTGTGTGTATGCAGTGTGTGATGTGAGTGAGTGGAGTAAGTGAGTGAGTGAGTGAGTGTGAGTGAGTGAGTGAGTGAGTGAGTGAGTGAGTGAGTGAGTGAGCGAGTGAGTGAGTGCGAGTGAGTGTGAGCGAGTGAGTGAGCGAGTGAGTGAGTGAGTGAGTGGTGGTGTGTGTGTGTGTGGTGTGTGTGTGTGTCGTCTGTTATCCGCTGCGCTGACCCTGGAACTGCTGATGTTGTGTCGTCCTTTCAAAAATAAACACACAAAACGCTGCAGCAACACATTCTGCTTATTCTGAGGGAACAGGAAGCAAGGACGCTGTGAGGGAACAGGAAGCAAGGACGCTGTGAGGGAACAGGAAGCAAGGACGCTGAGAGGGGACAGGAAACCCGAACGCTGTAATACGACCGAGTCGACGGGGCCTTAATCAATTATAAAGAGTCAAATGAGATAATGCCTCGGTGTGTGGAACGACCCGAATGCTCTTTATGCTGAGATAGAACGATCCGGAATCGCCTCTCCTGAATATGATACAGACATCCAGGCCTCTACTTTAAAGAGTCCTCTCCTGCTGATGTTCAGGTGTATATCAGTATGTAGCGTCTCTACTTTAAAGAGTCCTCTCCTGCTGATGATCAGGTGTATATCAGTATGTAGTGTCTCTACTTTAAAGAGTCCTCTCCTGCTGATGATCAGGTGTATATCAGTATGTAGTGTCTCTACTTTAAAGAGTCCTCTCCTGCTGATGTTCAGGTGTAAATCAGTATGTAGTGTCTCTACTTTAAAGAGTCCTCTCCTGCTGATGATCAGGTGTATATCAGTATGTAGTGTCTCTACTTTAAAGAGTCCTCTCCTGCTGATGTTCAGGTGTAAATCAGTATGTAGTGTCTCTACTTTAAAGAGTCCTCTCCTGCTGATGTTCAGGTGTATATCAGTATGTAGTGTCTCTACTTTAAAGAGTCCTCTCCTGCTGATGTTCAGGTGTATATCAGTATGTAGTGTCTCTACTTTAAAGAGTCCTCTCCTGCTGATGTTCAGGTGTATATCAGTATGTAGCGTCTCTACTTTAAAGAGTCCTCTCCTGCTGATGATCAGGTGTATATCAGTATGTAGTGTCTCTACTTTAAAGAGTCCTCTCCTGCTGATGATCAGGTGTATATCAGTATGTAGTGTCTCTACTTTAAAGAGTCCTCTCCTGCTGATGTTCAGTGTAAATCAGTATGTAGTGTCTCTACTTTAAAGAGTCCTCTCCTGCTGATGATCAGGTGTATATCAGTACGTAGTGTCTCTACTTTAAAGAGTCCTCTCCTGCTGATGTTCAGGTGTAAATCAGTATGTAGTGTCTCTACTTTAAAGAGTCCTCTCCTGCTGATGTTCAGGTGTATATCAGTATGTAGTGTCTCTACTTTAAAGAGTCCTCTCCTGCTGATGTTCAGGTGTATATCAGCATGTAGCGTCTCTACTTTAAAGAGTCCTCTCCTGCTGATGTTCAGGTGTATATCAGTATGTAGCGTCTCTACTTTAAAGAGTCCTCTCCTGCTGATGTTCAGGTGTATATCAGTATGTAGTGTCTCTACTTTAAAGAGTCCTCTCCTGCTGATGTTCAGGTGTATATCAGTACGTAGTGTCTCTACTTTAAAGAGTCCTCTCCTGCTGATGTTCAGGTGTAAATCAGTATGTAGTGTCTCTACTTTAAAGAGTCCTCTCCTGCTGATGTTCAGGTGTATATCAGTATGTAGTGTCTCTACTTTAAAGAGTCCTCTCCTGCTGATGTTCAGGTGTATATCAGCATGTAGCGTCTCTACTTTAAAGAGTCCTCTCCTGCTGATGATCAGGTGTATATCAGCATGTAGTGTCTCTACTTTAAAGAGTCCTCTCCTGCTGATGTTCAGGTGTAAATCAGTATGTAGTGTCTCTACTTTAAAGAGTCCTCTCCTGCTGTGATCAGGTGTATATCAGTACGTAGTGTCTCTACTTTAAAGAGTCCTCTCCTGCTGATGTTCAGGTGTATATCAGTATGTAGTGTCTCTACTTTAAAGAGTCCTCTCCTGCTGATGTTCAGGTGTATATCAGTATGTAGTGTCTCTACTTTAAAGAGTCCTCTCCTGCTGATGTTCAGGTGTATATCAGCATGTAGCGTCTCTACTTTAAAGAGTCCTCTCCTGCTGATGTTCAGGTGTATATCAGTATGTAGCGTCTCTACTTTAAAGAGTCCTCTCCTGCTGATGTTCAGGTGTATATCAGTATGTAGTGTCTCTACTTTAAAGAGTCCTCTCCATGCTGATGTTCAGGTGTATATCAGCATGTAGCGTCTCTACTTTAAAGAGTCTCATACTGCCTGTAGAAAGATGAAGGTCTCCTCGACCACCCACACCTCAATCAATCAATTAGGCAATCAATCGCCTTAACAACCACTCAATCAACCAATCAATTGCCGACACGGTCTTGAGCTGGTGGATGAAAACCTCAAAGCGCTCGTCTATCCTTCTCTCTCAGAAGCCTGATGAAAACCACACAGCTAATTACAGCCTAAGCACTTCCTGTTTGCCACAAACACATAAACAAACCTGAGTGTGGTGTGGTGGTGTGTGTGTGTGTGTGTGTGTGTGTGTGTGTGTGTGTGTGTGTGTGTGTGTGTGTGAGAGACATTGCAGCTGATTGTGTTTGCAGCCTGCAGATTACATTGTGAAGATTGGTCACCGGGCTAACTGGCTTTTCATTAAAGTGAAACGCAAACAAAAACAAGAACATCAATACCCACTCAGAGTTTAAGACACTGATGTTGAAGCGTTCGAGAGAACAGCCGAAGCTGAAGAGGAACACATAGGAAAGAGTCCTACAACGGAAAAAAGTTCAGCATATTTTGGTTGTTAGTCTGAAAGAGACTTTAACGTTTCTGTTGTACGACATAAAATATGACTGGTGAAGTTCAAAATGGCGGTTGCTAAAAAGTGTCTAAATGAGACGACTAAACGTCATCACGCCCAACGTTAGCCTCCTTTAGCTTAGCGGTGGAGACGTGAAGTCATGTGACCGTGCTGTAGTTCCTTTATAGCCCAACATTAGCCGCCTTTAGCTTAGCGGTGGGGACGTGAAGTCATGTGACCGTGCTGTAGTTCCTTTATAGCCCAAC
>CM070450.1:2967954-2983887 GCA_036324595.1 Champsocephalus gunnari | reverse complement strand
GACTTCTCACACGTTGAACTCAAATACCTGTACTTTCTACTTCTTACATGTTGAACTCAAATACCTGTACTTTCTACTTCTTACATGTTGAACTCAAATACCTGAACTTTCTACTTCTTACATGTTGAACACAAATACCTGTACTTTCTACTTCTTACATGTTGAACACAAATACCTGTACTTTCTACTTCTTACATGTTGAACACAAATACCTGAACTTTCTACTTCTTACATGTTGAACTCAAATACCTGTACTTTCTACTTCTTACATGTTGAACCCAAATACCTGTACTTTCTACTTCTTACATGTTGAACTCAAATACCTGTACTTTCAACTTCTTACATGTTGAACCCAAATACCTGTACTTTCTACTTCTTACATGTTGAACTCAAATACCTGTACTTTCTACTTCTTACATGTTGAACCCAAATACCTGTACTTTCTACTTCTCACATGTTGAACACAAATACCTGAACTTTCTACTTCTTACATGTTGAACACAAATACCTGAACTTTCTACTTCTTACATGTTGAACTCAAATACCTGTACTTTCTACTTCTCACATGTTGAACCCAAATAGCTGTACTTTCTACTTCTTACATGTTGAACCCAAATACCTGTACTTTCTACTTCTCACATGTTGAACCCAAATACCTGTACTTTCTACTTCTCACATGTTGAACCCAAATACCTGTACTTTCTACTTCTTACATGTTGAACCCAAATACCTGTACTTTCTACTTCTCACATGTTGAACCCAAATACCTGTACTTTCTACTTCTCTCATGTTGAACTCAAATACCTGTACTTTCTACTTCTCTCATGTTGAACTCAAATACCTGTACTTTCTACTTCTCTCATGTTGAACTCAAATACCTGTACTTTCTACTTCTTACATGTTGAACACAAATACCTGTACTTTCTACTTCTCTCATTCTCCAAACAGCTGGTTCCTTTAGTCTGAATGTGTGTTGGTGCGTGATCATTATTCTTTAGAGTCACTGCGTGCCTATTGGTTGGAACACGATCCGTGTATCCATCACTTCCTGGTCTTCTCTAAAGAAGAGGGACCAATGGAAACGTTGTCATGTTGCCGTTGGTCACCATGGAAACATTCATTAGCTAACAATGACATTATTGTTCTATTAATATAAAGGGAGGTCAGGTACTCTTTAAAGCAGCTGCTAGCTATGAGTACTTTTTACTGAAGTACACTTCAAAGCCTCTTTACTTTACTTGAGTAAAGAAGTTTAGTCAGTACTTCTGCTTTCACCAGAGTATTTTTAAACACGAGTATCTGTACTTCTACTTGAGTAAAGGATGTGTGTACTTTTGCCAGCTCTGACTACATCTCACACAGACAGAACGAAACAGAAGCAGGAACCGTTTTATTTGTGTTATTTAGTTATTTTCTCCATATATGGCGTCAGTAGCTGGAGGCAAGGGAAACACGATTTCTCACAGGGAACCACTTTCATTTCCCCCAGGAAGGAAAATGTTGACTGTACTCCTGTGAGAGGAGGATTGTGTGTCCTTCTTTGTGAAGAGGGAGATTGTTTCATGTATTTTTGGTTTATCCAGGAGGGTTTTGAAAAGACTTACGTAAGACGAGAGGAGACAGAAGTCTGAACGTTGTGTAATGCAGTTTGTGACGTACGATGTTCCGTCATGTTGTTATTCTGCAGAAGGTAATGGGATTTCGATGTCTCGTAAATCTGCCGATGATGCATTGTTAATATCGTTTCGACGATTTAGAGATGGAAAACTCCTACATAAAAAAAAATGGATCATGTTCCAAAACGTATCCTGCAATACCTTATTTTGGCCACTGAGGGGAGCAGTTGTTACCCGCTCTATCACAATCAGTCGGATGTCGTAGCGGCGCAGAGAAACGTGGATTTATGTCAAAAATGTTTATTTTTATTTTACGTTTTTTAATTTCGGGTTGTTTGTCGTTGTATTTTTTAATCTTTTACATAAATCGTTTTTTGTCGTTTAAATTATCTTAATTGTTACTAAACATTTTTTGGTTTTGGCTGTATGGGTATGTGTAGAGGAGGGAGGGAGTGGGGGATACAGAGAAGGTACTGTGACTCTAAATAAAAAGACGCATACAAATGTCTTTTGGGGTTTTGGTTGAATCCAAACCGACAACGTTTTTCAGACAAACTTTTATTCGCATATTCAAAAGATACATCTTTTTGTGAAGCTTGTAAAGACTTGATGTCCACTTAAGAGACCACCATCAGTGCTGATCAAGAGCTTGCAAAGGTACGATGTCGAATGGAGCAACTAAACAACCGAGGCATTACAACAGGCAGTGTGTGTTGTGTGTGTTTCCTTAGAAAGTCTGCACACACTCACTCACACTCACACACACTCACACACACTACCCAGCTTTCTTACTCCAGACTTTCTCTCATCAGAGTAAAAATAAACGTCCTCGTCCTCGATGCTATTAGCTTTAAATGAGTTAGCCTAATTGATAAGATCCGTGGATCTCTTTCATTGATCTGCTGACGGCCGGGCGAACATCATGATGAGAGGGACGACCGGCCAACATGAGAGGGACGACCGGCCAACATGAGAGGGACGACCGGCCAATCAGCTTGGTATTATTATTAATTTTAGTATTGAGACTGTTGAGGGAAATACTCTGCTTAACTGATGAAGAAGAATCATTTGATGGACATATGGATATCAAGAGAAGTGGAGAGACAGACAGCAGGAAAGCTCCACTATGACATTTAATGACACACACACACACACACACACACACACAGCACAGAGGTAGTTTGAGAGGTCAGGCGTCAATCTCTCCGCTGTGTTCTGCTAAATGTCGGTTTGATTCCCGTCCCATTATTGACTGATGATGCCTGCTCAGACTAGGACACACACACACACACACACACACAGAGAATGCATTAACCCTGGCAGTGCATCTCCTAAATGTCAGCGTTGCATTAGATGCTCAGACCGTTCTGATGTTATCCCAAAGGACTTATGGTATATTTAAGGTTATAATTACAACGGTGCTTTTAGCCAAATGGGTACTTTTACTTTTGGAACTTAAAGTATATTTTGATACCAGTTGTTTTAATTAAGTACGGTTTTAAATGCTAGACTTTTACTTATTTTACCCGTGGTTATGGTTTACCCTTTATTCTTCTTTATTCTTCCTCTTCCATCAGCAGGAAAATCTGGAGGTTTTCAACCACCACCTGTCCACTTGCGTATCTAAGAGCGTGCTTCTACGAATTAGTTTGTGTATTAGTATGCCATATGTTCGAGCCGGTCTATATTTAAGGTTCATCTTTTGAATTAATGCATAGTTTTGCATATTGATAAAGGTAAACCTAAAACCTAGAATTAAGTCAGCATTTTAAAACTTCCCTCGTCTTAAAGTCAATGCTTTGTGTTTCTGGTCAAAAGCCTGAACAAAGAAGAAATACCGCCCTCAAACCTTTAAATTAATTCTATATATATACGTGAAAAATGTACGCTGAAAGGGCGATGAGCTCTAGTGTCAGTGGTCTCCGTGCTTAATTAAGTCATGGGTGCTATTTAAATGGAAAAACTACAGCCTTGGTTAAAGGTAGAGAAAAATGTCTGACACTTGGAGAATGTGTTTTATTCACCTGAAGGCAATTAACCACGACTTCCTCAACGAGCCTGAAGAAGATTCCTCCTAAATCCACTTATGTCTGACCTTTGGCATCGGCGTCGTTTCATTAGAGGATCGTTTCTCACAGGACAAAATGTCACAGCTTACGGGCAGCAGCGATGTGTAGAGACCCTAGAGAACTGAGAGGTGAGATTTAAGTGTTCCTGACAGCAAACATCTGTTGCAAAGCGTCGCAGAGAGAAACTGAATCTGTCCCAGGTCCAGAAATGCTGCTCTGAAGGGAAAAGGACTCGTATCAAAGTGGTTTGAACAAGTTAAACCAGCTGGTAACTGGCTTGTCACTGGTTTTTAACGAGCTGGTCATCATCTTATCACTGGCTGGTCATTGGCTGGTCATTGGCTGGTCATTGGCTGGTCATTGGCTGGTCATTGGCTGGTTATTGGCTGGTTATTGGCTGGTTATCGGCTGGTTATCGGCTGGTCATTGGCTGGTTATTGGCTGGTCATTGGCTGGTCATTGGCTGGTTATCGGCTGGTTATCGGCTGGTCATCGGCTGGTTATTGGCTGGTCATTGGCTGGTCATTGGCTGGTCATTGGCTGGTCATTGGCTGGTTATTGGCTGGTTATTGGCTGGTTATCGGCTGGTTATCGGCTGGTTATTGGCTGGTCATTGGCTGGTCATTGGCTGGTCATTGGCTGGTCATTGGCTGGTCATCGGCTGGTTATTGGCTGGACATTTGCTGGTCATCATCTTGTCACTGCCTGGTCACTGTCTGGTCATTGGCTGGTCATTGGCTGGTCATTGGCTGGTCATCGACTGGTCATCGGCTGGTCATCGGCTGGTTATCGGCTGGTTATCGGCTGGTTATCGGCTGGTTATCGGCTGGTTATTGCCTGTTCATCATCTTGTCACTGGCTGGTTATTGGCTGGTCATTGGCTGTTCATTGGCTGGTCATCGGCTGATCATTGGTTGGTCATTGGCTTGATATTGGCTGGTCATTGGCTGGTTCTTGGCTTGATATTGGCTGGTTATTGGCTGGTCATTGGCAGGTTCCTCAAACCAGTTCTTAGGCTGGTTATTAGCTGGTTGTTGGCTTGTTATTGGCTGGTCATTGGCTGGTTGTTGGCTGATTACTAGCTGGTCATTGGCTGATTACTCAAACTAGTTCTTTGGCTGGTTATTGGCTGGTTGTTGGCTGGTCATTGGCTGGTATTTGGCTGTTTATTGGCTGTTTATTGGCTGGTCATTGGCTGCTCATCGGCTGCTCATTGGCTGGTCTCCAACATGTCACTCAAACCAGTCCTCAGCTGAAAATCGGATGGTTACAACCGGTTTGATTCCTGTACGGACCAACAGTGGGACCGGTAGAGTTGCCAGTTCACTTCCTGGGTCCTGCATTCATTGAGCAAGGCTAACCAAGAACCAAATCCCCTAAATACTCCAGGGTGCCGAACAATGAAACCCCCCCTAGCTCTGACACCTCACCATTAAAAATGCATGCTGGTATTTTAGGCCTAATGTGTACAGAAGTGTGCTCTTGTATCAGGTGTACTGCAGTACCAAGAAAGGAACAGATACAAGTCCCCTCGTGGGATTACAAAGTCTCTTCGTTGGCTCATTAGCTCTTTATGGAGAACAACCTCTGTATTGTCACATCTGCAGGTGTATATATTGAATCATTTATTCTGGCAGTCCCAGCTCGATCAGACCTGCTAATACCGACTTGTTTCATCTGTCGCAGGTAATGACCCGAGTCTGCTGCAGTCCACAAACACAGAACATTACGTCAGCGTATTCCAGTAAGTGCTACCCCTCCAGAACGTAAACGTCTCCTGCTGTTAACGTCTGGCTCCACATCTGATCTGCTTACAGGATTTCAGCCACTGTGACAGACGTCTGAAAAGGTCAGAGTTTGTGCCGAGGCAGCTGTTGTAAAAGTTCAACCTCTAACCGTGTGCTTTCTGAACTCTTCCAACACTCATCTCTGCGCTACAGAAACTCAAAACCTTGCCATGTATGTTCGTCAGAATGCGTCTCTACTCCTGATATAAGACACAACGACTTCAGGAGTGACGCTGCAGCGAGATATCAGGTCTTGTTTTTAGACACGCATCATCTTGTTCAGTCAAAGAATCTTATTTTGAGTTGTATCTCAGAGGAAACTTATTTGTTTTCACATATTTATTAGAAAATCACCAATCACCTGGGGCCTCATGTATAACGCCGTGCGTAGGACTCACGTGGGAAGGTTGCTCACGTAGAAGAAATCCAAAAAATAGGTACAGAAATGTTCCGACATTTTCCGATTCACCGAACATTGCGTACCGGCGAGGAAAGTACGTACGGCACTTCCTACGCCGGTTTCCCTTTATGAATCACAACCGACTCGAAATGCGGTGCAGCTTTAGCGGGCTTCACGTAACGCCCAGATGTGCCTATAGATAGTCAAAGAAACGCCCATTCATTCATTCTGACTGACTGCAGGAAGGAGAGCAGGACATGACGACAGAACAGCTAAACAGACGTCTCACACCGTGTCAGATTCTGGTTATTCTGGGGAGGTGGAGATAAATCATATTGTTTGGTGGATGCAGTTTGAACAGAGCAGCAGCATGGAGGTCGGATCGTCACCACCATAAATAAATAAGTGGTCCGAAAAAGGTTCATGACAAAATAAATACACATGGCCTTCCTCAGGCAGTGTGTAGTACCGGGGACAGGAGACCCCCCCCTGATGAGAGACTAAGAAGTGATCGGGGAATCCCCCCGGTGTGTAGTCATGACGACTGGATCTGAATTATGTTTTTGTATTTGGTGCTTTGTGTCCCAGCTGTCGATCAGCTGTGCGCAGCGTCTCCACTGCAGCCTGTGCGTCTCACCGCAGCAACTCTATATCCACCAGTTAGAGGAAATACATACAATGTGTTATATCAGCTGTACAATTTACCACACGGTGTTCTTAGCTTCCAGACCTCCTGTGTTTTACGAGCGACTTATCAAGTCTTAGCAAACGGCATAAAACACGATTAAACGTGATAGTATATAAAACCATGCTCGTATCTACAACCTATAGAAATGCAACACGGCGTCAGTTGAGACGTAATTCTGTCCTCCTGCTCACCGCATCCTTTATGAGAAAACATTTCATAACATTAACACCACATATTCAGGTGGTTTAAATAACATATCCGTATTTATTTATTTCTCCGTGTGTGTGTGTGTGTGTGTGTGTGTGTGTGTGTGTGTGTGTGTGTGTGTGTGTGTGTGTGTGTGTGTGTGTGTGTGTGTGTGTGTGTGTGTGTGTGTGTGTGTGTGTGTGTGTGTGTGTGGTGTGTGTGTGTGTGTGTGTGTGTGTGTGTGTGTGTGTGTGTGTGTGTGTGTGGTGTGTGTGTGTGTGTGTGTGTGTGTGTGTGTGTGTGTGTGTGTGTGTGTGTGTGTGTGTGTGTGTGTGTGTGTGTGTGTGTGTGCACTGAGGAGTCTCAAACAGGCTTAATCATTTTAAGATTGGCTTTAATCAAAGTGTGAAAGTGAATTCTTCATATCTGATAAATGAGAGGTAACATTTTGTTTATGGTTTTATTTCCACACATTTCTCTCCGTTCTTCCTTCTGCCAACGGGGTCGCAGTTTCTCGTCTCTCCCGTTGTTGTGCTTAGTGTGTACGCATGGGTCAGAGTTTGCGTGGAGGACCGCACATTTCCCGTCAAGTTAGTATTTTATAAATCGCAAACATTGCGTAGAAACTGGCGTACGCCATTTTTTGAGCGTATATCCCTTTATAAATTAGTCGGCCCCAGAACACAGAACACTTTTGAGCATTTGCGGCTTATATTGTAACTAGAACCGGGACTCGATAAAAAAAATGTATCTAATTAATTAGAGGCTTTGTAATTAATTAATCGAAATTAATCGCATTTTTAATCAAATATACATATTTGACCTGAGAACAGTGAGAAGCAGTTTCCACATGGATGTTACTCCAAGTGGTCGACAGTCGAGTGCAGTCCAGAGAGCCAGGGAGCTGGTTATTCTCTCAGACGTGGACTGACTGATCCTGGCCCTGAAACCAGTCCTCTGGCTGAGTGTGGGTTGGGTCAGGGTGTGGTTCCTTGCACTCGGAGTCGGGCTAACGTCCACGCTAGCTGCTACATGCTAGCTGCTACACGCTAGCTGCTACATGCTAACTGCTACATGCCAGCTGCTACATGCTAACTGCTACATGCTAGCTGCTACATGCTTTGCATTGAGGTGATACTTTAGGCTTGATGTGCTGCGGCTCTTGTCGACGCTTCCATCCGTCCGTTCTTTAAAACAAAATGTCCCATCCACGGGGCGACCAAAGCGTCTCATCAGCTTGTTCGTTCATGTTTGACTATTGTTCACCGTGGTTTGTTGTTGTTTGAAGTCCCATGCTGAAGTCATGAACGTTAGTTGGTGCTCCAGTATAATCGGTACGCCTGAAACTCATCCAGTGAGAAACGTTCCGCTGTGCAAAAATAAGTGCGAATAAAGTGCGATTAAAATGCGTTAATTTTTTTAACGCGTTCATTTTTGTGTAATTAATTCATCTTAATTAACGCGTTAAAGTCCCGGCCCTAATTGTAACACAACATTCTTGATTCTGGTCAAATATAGTTCAGAATGAGTTCTCCAGCTGATTACAAGATGTGATTTATCAAACTATCCCTTCTTATTTCAAGAGATCTTACCAAGCTTATTTTCATTTGTTCTATTGGCAGATCTTCGACTCCACTTCGAGCGATAGAATGACTAACAAAGAACTGCTAACAGAGCACTTATATACTAATAAAGGACTGGCTTACCTGAAGCCAGTTGAGTAGCACTTGAAACGATTGGCTCTTTGAAACCTGATGTACTTTATGATTCTGCTTTCTTCAAGGTTGTGTCTTCCTGGTCGAATGTACTTATTGTAAGTCGCTTTGGATAAAAGCGTCAGCTAAATGCAATGTAATGTAATGTAATGTAATCTTTGGACTTATTTCAAGTGAAAACACCTCGTTTTCATTATTTGTTCAACTTGTTTTTGGAGCAGCATTTCCACAGAGATCACAGATGTGTCCACTTTCTGGTAGAAACTGAAAATGTCAGAAATGGATTCAGCATCCTCAGTGAATCACTCCAACCCGGCCAAGCCTTTTTCAATGTGCAGCACGGAGCGTTCGACACAAAGAGCTAAAGTGATGAATACATTGAAGGCATAAAGAAATCAATACATTGAATACACAATGAGCTCTATCCACAGGTAGATATCACATCTCTTCTCCAGTATAGGAAATCAAAAAGAATAAGTCCGTCTGAATCCAAAACTGTTTGTGGTCTGAATTCTCTGGTATAAACACAAAGTGCGTGGAATGAGAGCTTTCTCTTTGTGCAGGTCGATGTGAGGATCAGGCTTTAGGACTCACTGGACCTCGGATTGTTTGTTTGTTTGGTTTGTCCCACTTTGTCCTCTGAACCGTGGACGTTAGAGAGCTGTGTTCCTCTTTGGAGCCTGCTGCTTTCATCCCTGACTGGAGCTGCTGTACACACCACCAGCTGCCCGGAGTCTGCTTTCTGAACGCTCTCTACCTCATAGATGGGGACACCTAATGAACCTTAAAGTGCTTTTAACGCCCCTAATGAACAGTAACATTTAGTGTCTCATAAAAGTACCCATAGCTAGCAGCTGCTTTAAAGAGTACCTGACCTCCCTTTATATTAATAGAACATGTCATTGTTAGCTAATGAATGTTTCCATGCTGAACAACGGCAACATGACAACGTTTCCATTGGTCCCTCTTCTTTAGAGAAGACCAGAAAGTGATGGATACACGGATCGTGTTCCAACCAATAGGCACGCAGTGACTCTAAAGAATAATGACCACGCACCAAACACACATTCAGACTAAAGGAACCAGCTGTTTGGAAAATGAGAGAAGTAGAAAGTACAGGTATTTGAGTTCAACATGTGAGAAGTAGAAAGTACAGGTATTTGAGTTCAACATGTGAGAAGTAGAAAGTACAGGTATTTGAGTTCAACATGTAAGAAGTAGAAAGTACAGGTATTTGAGTTCAACATGAGAGAAGTAGAAAGTACAGGTATTTGAGTTCAACGTGTAAGAAGTAGAGAGTACAGGTATTTGAGTTCAACATGTAAGAAGTGGAAAGTACAGGTATTTGTGTTCAACATGTAAGAAGTGGAAAGTACAGGTATTTGAGTTCAACATGTAAGAAGTAGAAAGTACAGGTATTTGAGTTCAACATGTAAGAAGTAGAAAGTACAGGTATTTGAGTTCAACATGTGAGAAGCAGAAAGTACAGGTATTTGAGTTCAACATGTAAGAAGTAGAAAGTACATGTATTTGGGTTCAACATGTAAGAAGTAGAAAGTACATGTATTTGTGTTCAACATGTAAGAAGTAGAAAGTACAGGTATTTGTGTTCAACATGTAAGAAGTAGAAAGTACAGGTATTTGTGTTCAACATGTGAGAAGTAGAAAGTACAGGTATTTGAGTTCAACATGTAAGAAGTAGAAAGTACAGGTATTTGAGTTCAACATGTAAGAAGTACAGGTATTTGGGTTCAACATGTAAGAAGTAGAAAGTACAGGTATTTGAGTTCAACATGTAAGAAGTAGAAAGTACAGGTATTTGAGTTCAACATGTAAGAAGTAGAAAGTACAGGTATGTGTGTTCAACATGTGAGAAGTAGAAAGTACAGGTATTTGTGTTCAACATGTAAGAAGTAGAAAGTACATGTATTTGTGTTCAACATGTAAGAATTAGAAAGTACAGGTATTTGTGTTCAACATGTAAGAAGTAGAAAGTACAGGTATTTGTGTTCAACATATAAGAAGTAGAAAGTACAGGTATTTGAGTTCAACATGTAAGAAGTAGAAAGTACAGGTATTTGTGTTCAACATGTGAGAAGTAGAAAGTACAGGTATTTGTGTTCAACATGTGAGAAGTAGAAAGTACAGGTATTTGAGTTCAACATGTAAGAAGTAGAAAGTACAGGTATTTGGGTTCAACATGTAAGAAGTAGAAAGTACAGGTATTTGTGTTCAACATGTAAGAAGTAGAAAGTACAGGTATTTGGGTTCAACATGTAAGAAGTAGAAAGTACAGGTATTTGGGTTCAACATTTAAGAAGTAGAAAGTACAGGTATTTGGGTTCAACATGTAAGAAGTAGAAAGTACAGGTATTTGTGTTCAACATGTAAGAAGTAGAAAGTACAGGTATTTGGGTTCAACATGTAAGAAGTAGAAAGTACAGGTATTTGGGTTCAACATGTAAGAAGTAGAAAGTACAGGTATTTGGGTTCAACATGTAAGAAGTAGAAAGTACAGGTATTTGTGTTCAACATGTAAGAAGTAGAAAGTACAGGTATTTGAGTTCAACATGTAAGAAGTAGAAAGTACAGGTATTTGTGTTCAACATGTGAGAAGTAGAAAGTACAGATATTTGGGTTCAACATGTAAGAAGTAGAAAGTTCAGGTATTTGTGTTCAACATGTGAGAAGTAGAAAGTACAGGTATTTGGGTTCAACATGAGAGAAGTAGAAAGTACAGGTATTTGAGTTCAACATGTAGGAAGTAGAAAGTACATGTATTTGTGTTCAGCATGTAAGAAGTAGAAAGTACAGGTATTTGTGTTCAACATGTGAGAAGTAGAAAGTACAGGTATTTGGGTTCAACATGTGAGAAGTAGAAAGTACAGGTATTTGTGTTCAAAATGTAAGAAGTAGAAAGTACAGGTATTCGAGTTCAACATGTGAGAAGTAGAAAGTACAGGTATTTGAGTTCAACATGTAAGAAGTAGAAAGTACAGGTATTTGAGTTCAACATGTAAGAAGTAGAAAGTACAGGTATTTGAGTTCAACATGTGAGAAGTAGAAAGTACAGGTATTTGTGTTCAACATGTAAGAAGTAGAAAGTACAGGTATTTGGGTTCAACATGTCAGAAGTAGAAAGTACATGTATTTGTGTTCAACATGTAAGAAGTAGAAAGTACAGGTATTTGTGTTCAACATGTGAGAAGTAGAAAGTACAGGTATTTGTGTTCAACATGTAAGAAGTAGAAAGTACAGGTATTTGGGTTCAACATGTAAGAAGTAGAAAGTACAGGTATTTGTGTTCAACATGTTAGAAGTAGAAAGTACAGGTATTTGAGTTCAACATGAGAGAAGTAGAAAGTACAGGTATTTGTGTTCAACATGTTAGAAGTAGAAAGTACAGGTATTTGAGTTCAACATGTAAGAAGTAGAAAGTACAGGTATTTGTGTTCAACATGTGAGAAGTAGAAAGTACAGGTATTTGTGTTCAACATGTGAGAAGTAGAAAGTACAGGTATTTGAGTTCAACATGTAAGAAGTAGAAAGTACAGGTATTTGGGTTCAACATGTAAGAAGTAGAAAGTACAGGTATTTGTGTTCAACATGTAAGAAGTAGAAAGTACAGGTATTTGGGTTCAACATGTAAGAAGTAGAAAGTACAGGTATTTGGGTTCAACATTTAAGAAGTAGAAAGTACAGGTATTTGGGTTCAACATGTAAGAAGTAGAAAGTACAGGTATTTGTGTTCAACATGTAAGAAGTAGAAAGTACAGGTATTTGGGTTCAACATGTAAGAAGTAGAAAGTACAGGTATTTGGGTTCAACATGTAAGAAGTAGAAAGTACAGGTATTTGGGTTCAACATGTAAGAAGTAGAAAGTACAGGTATTTGTGTTCAACATGTAAGAAGTAGAAAGTACAGGTATTTGAGTTCAACATGTAAGAAGTAGAAAGTACAGGTATTTGTGTTCAACATGTGAGAAGTAGAAAGTACAGATATTTGGGTTCAACATGTAAGAAGTAGAAAGTTCAGGTATTTGTGTTCAACATGTGAGAAGTAGAAAGTACAGGTATTTGGGTTCAACATGAGAGAAGTAGAAAGTACAGGTATTTGAGTTCAACATGTAGGAAGTAGAAAGTACATGTATTTGTGTTCAGCATGTAAGAAGTAGAAAGTACAGGTATTTGTGTTCAACATGTGAGAAGTAGAAAGTACAGGTATTTGGGTTCAACATGTGAGAAGTAGAAAGTACAGGTATTTGTGTTCAAAATGTAAGAAGTAGAAAGTACAGGTATTCGAGTTCAACATGTGAGAAGTAGAAAGTACAGGTATTTGAGTTCAACATGTAAGAAGTAGAAAGTACAGGTATTTGAGTTCAACATGTAAGAAGTAGAAAGTACAGGTATTTGAGTTCAACATGTGAGAAGTAGAAAGTACAGGTATTTGTGTTCAACATGTAAGAAGTAGAAAGTACAGGTATTTGGGTTCAACATGTCAGAAGTAGAAAGTACATGTATTTGTGTTCAACATGTAAGAAGTAGAAAGTACAGGTATTTGTGTTCAACATGTGAGAAGTAGAAAGTACAGGTATTTGTGTTCAACATGTAAGAAGTAGAAAGTACAGGTATTTGGGTTCAACATGTAAGAAGTAGAAAGTACAGGTATTTGTGTTCAACATGTTAGAAGTAGAAAGTACAGGTATTTGAGTTCAACATGAGAGAAGTAGAAAGTACAGGTAATAGTGTTCAACATGTGAGAAGTAGAAAGTACAGGTATTTGAGTTCAACATGTGAGAAGTAGAAAGTACAGGTATTTCAGTTCAACATGTAAGAAGTAGAAAGTACAGGTATTTGGGTTCAACATGTAAGAAGTAGAAAGTACAGGTATTTGAGTTCAACATGTAAGAAGTAGAAAGTACAGGTATTTGTGTTCAACATGTAAGAAGTAGAAAGTACAGGTATTTGAGTTCACCATGTAAGAAGTAGAAAGTACAGGTATTTGAGTTCAACATGTAAAAAGTAGAAAGTACAGGTATTTGTGTTCAACATGTAAGAAGTAGAAAGTACAAGTATTTGAGTTCAACATGTAAGAAGTAGAAAGTACAGGTATTTGAGTTCAACATGTAAGAAGTAGAAAGTACAGGTATTTGGGTTCAACATGTAAGAAGTAGAAAGTACAGGTATTTGGGTTCAACATGTAAGAAGTAGAAAGTACAGGTATTTGGGTTCAACATGTAAGAAGTAGAAAGTACAGGTATTTGTGTTCAACATGTAAGAAGTAGAAAGTACAGGTATTTGAGTTCAACATGTAAGAAGTAGAAAGTACAGGTATTTGTGTTCAACATGTGAGAAGTAGAAAGTACAGATATTTGGGTTCAACATGTAAGAAGTAGAAAGTTCAGGTATTTGTGTTCAACATGTGAGAAGTAGAAAGTACAGGTATTTGGGTTCAACATGAGAGAAGTAGAAAGTACAGGTATTTGAGTTCAACATGTAGGAAGTAGAAAGTACATGTATTTGTGTTCAGCATGTAAGAAGTAGAAAGTACAGGTATTTGTGTTCAACATGTGAGAAGTAGAAAGTACAGGTATTTGGGTTCAACATGTGAGAAGTAGAAAGTACAGGTATTTGTGTTCAAAATGTAAGAAGTAGAAAGTACAGGTATTCGAGTTCAACATGTGAGAAGTAGAAAGTACAGGTATTTGAGTTCAACATGTAAGAAGTAGAAAGTACAGGTATTTGAGTTCAACATGTAAGAAGTAGAAAGTACAGGTATTTGAGTTCAACATGTGAGAAGTAGAAAGTACAGGTATTTGTGTTCAACATGTAAGAAGTAGAAAGTACAGGTATTTGGGTTCAACATGTCAGAAGTAGAAAGTACATGTATTTGTGTTCAACATGTAAGAAGTAGAAAGTACAGGTATTTGTGTTCAACATGTGAGAAGTAGAAAGTACAGGTATTTGTGTTCAACATGTAAGAAGTAGAAAGTACAGGTATTTGGGTTCAACATGTAAGAAGTAGAAAGTACAGGTATTTGTGTTCAACATGTTAGAAGTAGAAAGTACAGGTATTTGAGTTCAACATGAGAGAAGTAGAAAGTACAGGTAATAGTGTTCAACATGTGAGAAGTAGAAAGTACAGGTATTTGAGTTCAACATGTGAGAAGTAGAAAGTACAGGTATTTCAGTTCAACATGTAAGAAGTAGAAAGTACAGGTATTTGGGTTCAACATGTAAGAAGTAGAAAGTACAGGTATTTGAGTTCAACATGTAAGAAGTAGAAAGTACAGGTATTTGTGTTCAACATGTAAGAAGTAGAAAGTACAGGTATTTGAGTTCAACATGTAAGAAGTAGAAAGTACAGGTATTTGAGTTCAACATGTAAAAAGTAGAAAGTACAGGTATTTGTGTTCAACATGTAAGAAGTAGAAAGTACAAGTATTTGAGTTCAACATGTAAGAAGTAGAAAGTACAGGTATTTGAGTTCAACATGTAAAAAGTAGAAAGTACAGGTATTTGGGTTCAACATGTAAGAAGTAGAAAGTACAGGTATTTGGGTTCAACATGTGAGAAGTAGAAAGTACAGGTATTTGAGTTCAACATGTGAGAAGTAGAAAGTACAGGTATTTGAGTTCAACATGTAAGAAGTAGAAAGTACAGGTATTTGAGTTCAACATGTAAGAAGTAGAAAGTACAGGTATTTGGGTTCAACATGTGAGAAGTAGAAAGTACAGGTATTTGAGTTCAACATGAGAGAAGTAGAAAGTACAGGTAATAGTGTTCAACATGTGAGAAGTAGAAAGTACAGGTATTTGAGTTCAACATGTGAGAAGTAGAAAGTACAGGTATTTGAGTTCAACATGTGAGAAGTAGAAAGTACAGGTATTTCAGTTCAACATGTAAGAAGTAGAAAGTACAGGTATTTGAGTTCAACATGTAAGAAGTAGAAAGTACAGGTATTTGAGTTCAACATGTAAGAAGTAGAAAGTACAGGTATTTGTGTTCAACATGTAAGAAGTAGAAAGTACAGGTATTGGAGTTCAACATGTAAGAAGTAGAAAGTACAGGTATTTGAGTTCAACATGTAAAAAGTAGAAAGTACAGGTATTTGTGTTCAACATGTAAGAAGTAGAAAGTACAAGTATTTGAGTTCAACATGTAAGAAGTAGAAAGTACAGGTATTTGAGTTCAACATGTAAAAAGTAGAAAGTACAGGTATTTGGGTTCAACATGTAAGAAGTAGAAAGTACAGGTATTTGGGTTCAACATGTGAGAAGTAGAAAGTACAGGTATTTGAGTTCAACATGTGAGAAGTAGAAAGTACAGGTATTTGAGTTCAACATGTAAGAAGTAGAAAGTACAGGTATTTGAGTTCAACATGTAAGAAGTAGAAAGTACAGGTATTTGGGTTCAACATGTGAGAAGTAGAAAGTACAGGTATTTGAGTTCAACATGTGAGAAGTAGAAAGT
>CM070450.1:2961510-2964010 GCA_036324595.1 Champsocephalus gunnari | reverse complement strand
CAAACTGGTGGTGTGACCAATGGCCATTTACAATTATTAATACTATTACTATTATTAGCATATATATATTTATAAATATTTATATATATATTGGTTGAAACTAAGCCAGAAAAAAAATATATATATAAATAAAATCGATTTTTAAAAATAATATTCGATGATGGAGACTGCAGCGATATTCGAATAATCGAATAATCGAATAATCGCTGGCATCCCTAATTTATAGCTGCTCTGTTTCAATGCGTGACCTCCAGCTGCGTGACCTCCAGGCCGCGTGACCTTCAGGCTGCGTGACCTTCAGGGCGGCTGCCGCATTAGAAACAACGGTGACAGATGGAGCAAAAGGGAGGAACATGTTGCTGAAGTAAGCATGGAGACAGGAGGACTCTTTAAAGTAGAGACACTACATACTGATTACACCTGAACATCAGCAGGAGAGGACTCTTTAAAGTAGAGACACTACATACTGATTACACCTGAACATCAGCAGGAGAGGACTCTTTAAAGTAGAGACACTACATACTGATATACACCTGAACATCAGCAGGAGAGGACTCTTTAAAGTAGAGACACTACATACTGATATACACCTGAACATCAGCAGGAGAGGACTCTTTAAAGTAGAGACACTACATACTGATATACACCTGAACATCAGCAGGAGAGGACTCTTTAAAGTAGAGACACTACATACTGATATACACCTGAACATCAGCAGGAGAGGACTCTTTAAAGTAGAGACACTACATACTGATATACACCTGAACATCAGCAGGAGAGGACTCTTTAAAGTAGAGACACTACATACTGATATACACCTGAACATCAGCAGGAGAGGACTCTTTAAAGTAGAGACACTACATACTGATATACACCTGAACATCAGCAGGAGAGGACTCTTTAAAGTAGAGACGCTACATACTGATATACACCTGATCATCAGCAGGAGAGGACTCTTTAAAGTAGAGACACTACATACTAATATACACCTGAACATCAGCAGGAGAGGACTCTTTAAAGTAGAGACACTACATACTGATATACACCTGAACATCAGCAGGAGAGGACTCTTTAAAGTAGAGACACTACATACTGATATACACCTGAACATCAGCTGGAGAGGACTCTTTAAAGTAGAGACACTACATACTGATATACACCTGAACATCAGAGGAGAGGACTCTTTAAAGTAGAGACACTACATACTGATATACACCTGAACATCAGCAGGAGAGGACTCTTTAAAGTAGAGACGCTACATACTGATATACACCTGAACATCAGCAGGAGAGAACTCTTTAAAGTAGAGACGCTGCATGCTGATATACACCTGAACATCAGCAGGAGAGGACTCTTTAAAGTAGAGACGCTGCATGCTGATATACACCTGAACATCAGCAGGAGAGGACTCTTTAAAGTAGAGACACTACATACTGATATACACCTGAACACCAGCAGGAGAGGACTCTTTAAAGTAGAGACGCTGCATGCTGATATACACCTGAACACCAGCTGGAGAGGACTCTTTAAAGTAGAGACGCTGCATGCTGATATACACCTGAACACCAGCAGGAGAGGACTCTTTAAAGTAGAGACGCTGCATGCTGATATACACCTGAACATCAGCAGGAGAGGACTCTTTAAAGTAGAGACACTACATACTGATATACACCTGAACATCAGCAGGAGAGGACTCTTTAAAGTAGAGACACTACATGCTGATATACACCTGAACATCAGCAGGAGAGGACTCTTTAAAGTAGAGACACTGCATGCTGATATACACCTGAACATCAGAGGAGAGGACTCTTTAAAGTAGAGGACTCTTTAAAGTAGAGACACTGCAGCTCTCTCCCTTCAGGCTCACAGCTCGGCCCAGATACAGACACTGCGGTGATGATGCATGAATGCAGAGTGCAAACCAAAGGCAGCAAGGTCTGTCTCCTTGCACCCTTCACTTCCTCACTGAGGTTACGAAGAGACACAGGAGCTGATCTCTATTTGACAATTCGACCGCAACCGTAGGAAGTCAAATGGGGAGAGTAAACATTCTCTGAGGCCCTCTCCCCTTTCTTTGTGATCAGGTTTCCTCACATGAGCACACACACACACACACACACACACACACACACACACACACACACACACACACACACACACACACACACACACACACACACACACACACACACACACACACACACACACACACACACACCGTAAATAGCAGACAGTGACCTCAGTAACAGAAGCTTTTTAGGCACGTCCTCGAGACACAGCTCCCACGCTGCCGGAATAGAAGTGGATATTTGAGTCACGCGGCTAAAAATATGCCCTGCTTTCATGTTTTAATGAGTGTGTGTGTGTGTGTGTGTGTGTGTGTATGTGTGTGTGTGTGTGTGTGTGTGTGTGTGTGTGTGTGTGTGTGTGTGTGTGTGTGTGTGTGTGTGTGTGTGTGTGTGGTGTGTGTGTGTGTGTGTGTGTGTGTGTGTGTGTGTGT
>CM070450.1:2901510-2956510 GCA_036324595.1 Champsocephalus gunnari | reverse complement strand
TGTGCTATATGAAACTTGATTTGATGTGTGCGTCTCTACTCATGTTGGCAGTGATATGTTTAGTCGGCGTCATCGTGAGCTTCCTCGAAGGCTAATTGGCTCATCTCAGAGACCAAACAACTCAAATAATTGATTGTAAATCGACTTTTTCTTTTTTACCAACTTCCCAAATGAAGCCGGGCATCCCAGCACACACACTGTTCTATTGCCAGGACAGCTGAGAATCTGTGTGTTCGGTGTGTGTGTGTGTTTGGTGTGTGTGTGTGTGTGTGTGTGTGTGTGTGTGTCTTCCTGTTGCGCGGGTGGCAAAGCTACAAGAACACGGCGAGTGTTAGAAAGCACAGAAAGCTTTTCTCTGCTGGTTTCCGAGGTGTTCGGCTCCTCATTCAGCTGCTGCCATCGAGACTGATGAACCGGACCGAGGCTGCCTTTCTAATGGGGCTCCCACACACACACACACACACACACACACACACACACTCAGGGTCCACTAGTAGCTGTAACACCACCCAAACACACGTAACAGAGGATCTGACCGGAGTACCAAACAGCATTACATAGTGTTCTGACTCAGGGCCAAACTGGGCTTTCCAACCAGCATTAATGCGGGCCAATCAGGGCCAAGCAGGGCCAATCAGGGCCAACCAGGGCCAACTCCTCTAATTAAATACAGGAGCTCTCTTGAGACTGATGAAGCTGGAGGAAGATGTACTCAGAAGCACAACGTGGAGTGAGAAGAAGAAGAAGAAGAAGAAGAAGAAGAAGAAGAAGAAGGAGGAGGAGGAGGAGGAGGAGGAGGAGGAGAAGAAGAAAGAAGAAGAAGAAGAAGAAGAAGAAGAAGAAGAAGAAGAAGAAGAAGAAGAAGAAGAAGAAGAAGAAGAAGAAGAAGAAGAAGAAGAAGAAGAAGAAGAAGAAGAAGAAGAAATTGAGTTTTACCACAGAATATAAAAAAGGACACTTCCCTTTATTTTCCCAGATTACCAAATGTTATGAGATCCTCTTACGATCATCACTAGGGTTTAACATATACGATGTGAGGTGCAAATTATGTGTGTGCACTTTTATCGTGATGGTCTTTGTAACCTCAGGAAGTTGTTGTCACAATCTTTGAGCAGCCATTTCTGAATAGTTAGATAGATGGAAAAGGACAGTTAGCTTGTAAAGTAGATAGCTTACTTTGGGCAGCAAGCTAGTTAGATATGTAGCTCACGTAAGCTAGAAGATAGCTAACTTTGGAAAGCCAGTATATGTAGCTCACGTAAGCTAGAAGATAGCTTTGGAAAGCCAGTAGCTGGATCTAACTTTGGCCAGTATATGTAGCTCACGTAAGCTAGAAGATAGCTAACTTTGGAAAGCCAGTATATGTAGCTCACGTAAGCTAGAAGATAGCTAACTTTGGAAAGCCAGTATATGTAGCTCACGTAAGCTAGAAGATAGCTAACTTTGGAAAGCCAGTATATGTAGCTAACGTAAGCTAGAAGATAGCTAACTTTGGAAAGCCAGTATATGTAGCTAACGTAAGCTAGAAGATAGCTAACTTTGGAAAGCCAGTATATGTAGCTAACGTAAGCTAGAAGATAGCTAACTTTGGAAAGCCAGTATATGTAGCTAACGTAAGCTAGAAGATAGCTAACTTTGGAAAGCCAGTTTGTTAAATGAATAGGGAACATGTGCTCGTCAGCGAGATAGCTAATGTCACAACAGCTCAGTGGAAAACACAACATGTGGGTTAAAGACAGACGCCACCGCTGCCACAAAGGGCTAAGAGCGGTCATGATTAGGGATGTCCCGATCACCTGTGTTTGCTCCCGATCCGATTCCGATCATTTGATTTTGACAATCTGCCGATACCGATTTTTCCCGATCCGATCTTTATGCAATGCATTAAGAGAAAAAAAAGGTAACAGATAACGGCTGGTCATCCAACGCGATGAGTTCAGCTATCTTGGCTGTTATTCTGTTTGGCCTTGTCTCTGTTCTGGGGCAGTTTCTCTTTCCTTCTGAAAGTCTCTGAAAGTGTCGGTTGTTTCAGTGCCGTTACCCGAGTGGCCGCTGTGTACTGCGGCCACTCAGGGAACGGAACCTCTGCCTTCCAAACATTGCATCTGGCTGTTGCACTGCCTTCGCTTTCAATTTCATAATACTTCCAAACTCCTGACATTGTCTCTGTCCCGCCTCCCGAGTCTCCAGCTGGACGTAGCCTCTCGTTAGCTTGCTGCTGCTATCAGACACTGCGCCCACTCTGTTGCCAGATTTCAGAGGAATAAGCAACCAGGTCTAAACAAGCCCAAAGAAGCAACACATACATGATGTTGTGTAATTTTAAACCAAAACTAAGTCCTCAGGATGACTTTAAGACGTGAACATGGTCATTTTTGTTTTGTAACATTAAATAAAAAAAATATTTTATAAATTTAAATCCCGATCCCCGATTTTTTGAAAATCACGTGATCGGGGATCGGAGGCGATCACGTGATTTTGAAAAAATCGGAGATCGGGATTTAAAATTTATAAAATATTTTTTGTAATGTAAAAAAAAATTCGGATCGGGACATCTCTAGTCATGATGAATAGAGCTATGTGATGCTAAGCTACAGAGGCTACAGCAGGAGGAGACACGGCTCTGCAGAACCCTCCTTCACACTCTAATGGCTTCCCAAAGCTCACTGATGAGCCTGGTTAGAGAACAGGGGAAGGCAGAGCCAGAGAAGGCTTCTTCCACCGAGGTGCTTCCCTCCAGCTGACTGATGAGCTCGAGAGTTCAACAGCCTGAAGTGTTCCTTCGCCTCTCTGCCGGCCAGCCTGTGAAACAATAACGTCGCTCCGTGCGACGGAGCGCTTTGAAAGCAGAGAGAAGCCTCGAGCCCACTTCCATCGGACGCTGACTCTGTGTGTACCCGAAGCAACTCAAAGCGAAGTGCAGAGACCTTTCTTTCCAAAGCAGAGTATTTCCACACGTCTGAATAACGAGACTCTCTATATGTCACTATCTCTACGAGCGGTCGCCTCGCCTGTCCGTCTGTTGGCTCTACTTTCTGTCTTCCTCCTGAAACAACCTGCAGAGGGATCGATAAGCTATCAGCCCGTGAACACACCCACACACACACACACACACACACACACACACCTGTAGGTCATGCTGTGTTGTCATTGGCTCTGGACCTGTATCTGACAGTGTGTGCTAGCGTGTGTTAGCGTGTGCTAGTGTGTGTTAGCGTGTGCTAGTGTGTGTTAGCGTGTGCTAGTGTGTGTTAGCGTGTGCTAGTGTGTGTTAGCGTGTGTTAGCGTGTGCTAGTGTGTGTTAGTGTGTGTTAGTGTGTGTTAGCGTGTGCTAGTGTGTGTTAGCGTGTGCTAGTGTGTGTTAGCGTGTGCTAGTGTGTGTGCTTTCACACTAAAACCTTGATTCGATTGACAAAACATCCATCACTCAGCTATGGCACTGTGCGTGTCTGTGTGTGTGTGTGTGTGTGTGGTGTGTGGCGTGTGTGTGTGTGTGTGTGTGGTGTGTGTGTGTGTGTGTGTGTGTGTGCTGTGTGTGTGTGTGTGTGTATTGTGTGTGTGTGTGTGTGCATTAGAGGAACTCTATGCAATGTAAGTGAAATGCAAAGAGAGAGGGAAACATTGGCAATGAGGGGAGCAAATGAAAAGGGAAAGAGTGAGAGGAAAAGAGGTCAGGCGCTGCTGAGAAAAAAGCATTACACAGAAAGAGGAAGTGTGTGCGTGTGCTGTGTGTGTGCGTGTGTGTGTGTTGTGTGTGTCTGCATAAAAGAGACTGAAAGGTGTGTGATGACACGTGTCAGCTAATATTAGCCATCAGTAGCTTAGCAACTAACTCAGATATCCCAATACCTCACTCTTGGCTTTGCTTTACCCGGCCGGCCGACTCAATATTCGAATACCCCGATTGTTTCCACCCTAAGAATTAGTGACGGGTCGTTCGCGAACGATTCGTTCTTTTTGAACGAATCGTTGAAGTGAACGAGATGAACTGATTCCTCCCACAAAACGATTCGTTTGTTTGAGCCGCCGCCGAAAGCTAAAGAGAAGCTGTTCGCGAAAAGGTGGGGGCTTCGCGCGCCCAGTTTTGCTCCAGAGCGAAGCTGTCTCTAGGTCTGACATCTCAACCCCGAAAAGCAGGTGTATTGCTCATGGACGATCAGAAATCATTCAAAGGGACACATTGGATTCACTTCAGCAGCGTTGTTATCGTTTTAATGCCATTGAAGACGACTTTTGACCAGACTACCACACAGGAGAGCCATGTTGCCGTTTTTGGCTACCTAGCGCCACATGTTTTGATGTGTGTTCTTGTTATTATCTCCGAGAGTTCGTATGATTGAGTGGTAATGAGGGTACCCATCGATTCTGTGTCTCCTCACGATGTGAAACGATGGGTTGAGACGTGCAGCAAAGATAAATAATAAGGTTTTGAGTGAATATCGGTGCAGTCATCTGTTAGCATTTTTCGCTCGTTGCTAATTCAGAGGCTCAAAGTTAGCATTGTGGGTTTTTTTGTTTGTTTTTTAAATGATCAGTTAGATGAGTTTCTTTCCGTTACATGGATATAAAACATTCATAGTTTATTAAATGAACATGCCCTCAGACACTGTTTCCTGCTAGATGGTGCGGGAGGGCCCGGAACCGGGGTCTCTCGGGCTTAATACAAAGACGAATCGTTCGCGAACGTGCAAATCACCAGAAGTCGTTGGCGAATCGTGAACGAATCAGTGAACGAATCTTTAAAGTGAACTGAATCAAAAGATTTGTGTCCCCGAAGGGAATCGAAAGGCCCATCACTACTACGAATTTGGTCCCAATTCAGAAAGGCTCATGGACTCTGTGGATCCTCTATACATAGTCCCATTCGCAACAACCATCTCCTCCCCTCACACTGATGGGCCTTCTCTAGGTGGCAGGGAGTAGGTCTTATGAGGGACCTTTACATCAACAATGTTTTCGGTAGCTTTAGTCAACTCTCTGACTCATGTAGCCTCCCAGACTCTCATCTATTTCGCTACTTCCAGGTCCGAAACTGGGTTACACTAAACAACCCTTCCTTCCCCAATATCCCTCCGGACTCAAGAATTGACTCAATTCTGGACACTCTAACAATCCAAAAAGTTTAATTTCAAGAATTTACAATTCCGTCTCACAGAAACATCGCTTGGTAAAATCAAACAACATTGGGAAGAGGAACTAGTCCAAGCTATAGATGATGAGGTCTGGGGTTATACAACTAAAAGTTGTCCACCGTATCTTTTACACCAGCTCTAAACTCTCCAAAATATACCCAAACGTCACGGACACCAAGATGCCACACGTCACCAGCAAACTTGACTCATATGTTTTGGTCTTGTCCTCGACTACAAGGATACTGGACAAGCGTTTTCAAACACCTCGCTGAGGCCTTGGACGTGGTATTGACACCGTGTGCAGAAACTGGAGGACTACCTGGCCACCGAATGATAAGGGGAAACTAAGGACAGTCTAGCCTTTGCATCGATCTTAGCACGTAGAAGAATACTCCTAGAATGGAAATCTCCGATACCACCTAAAGCATCTCTCTGGCTTAAAGATCTAATGATGTACCTGCACTTGGAGAAGATTAAATATAACCTGAGGGGCTGTTCAAAACTATTCGGCTCTATGATAGCCTGCATAGCTGAACTTAAGACACTAAGAAGAAAGGGGGGAACCATGAATGTATGTGCTTTTTTGTTTGTTTGTTTCTGTCTTTATATACATGTATGTATGTATGTATGTATGTATGTATGTATGTATGTATGTATGTATGGATGTATGGATGGATGTGCATGTGTACATGTGTGTGGGTATGTACACGTATATGTGGGTATACATATATGAGTATACGGGTACATGTATTACTGTTACTATTCATTATTTCCATATCTATCACTTTTCTTTTAATATTATCTTCTACATGACTTTACTTTGACCTGTATCTGTTTATTTAGTCAGTTATTTCATTGACTAGCTAGGACGGGGACATATCGCCTGCATAGGTGTGAACTGTGGTCGGTGCATGTAACTGGGGAGACGCACAAAAGCCTCTTGAAGACAAAACGGGAAGTCGGCTATTTTAAATGGTCCGTTTCTCTTCTGAGGGTACGATGAGGACGCTGCTCCCACAGCGAGCTCCACGGCCAGTTCCATGTCAGCAGTCGGGCCTGAAGGCCGATGCATGACAACACCCACTCTTCACAGCGCCGCCGGCACGCGACCAGCGGTTAGGCGTGTGGCGGTCGGCTCATCCGTCCGCACGACTCTGACGTTTTGCATAACAAGCCGAACACATCTGAGCCACGACTGCTTGTTATGTAAATGCGGCCATACACTGAAGCATTCTGGGTATTATGCACAGAGAACCAGTACCAGTCGATCCGGACTGATCTCAACTGCTTTGCATTGACCAGCAGCAGCAGGAGGACACACACACACACACACACACACACACACACACACACACACACACACACACACACACACACACACACAACACACACACACACACACACACACACACACACACACACACACACACACACACCACACACACACACACACACACACACACACACACCACACACACACACACACACACACACACACACACACACACACACACACACACACCACACACACACACACACACACACACACACACACACACACACACACACACACACTCATCCTGCAGGAATGTGGCTTATTACCCACGTTGCATCACAGTAACCATGTGTTGTTTGCATGAGGGAAACACACACACACTCTACACACACTCCAGCGAGCTGCAAGACGCCGCTCGTTCCTAATCTGATGAGGGAGACGGGTATTCAGCGCCTGCAGACAGGAGGCTGGGTGTGATGAAAACACGAGACCATGAGTCACAGGCCATTTGGAAAGTGTTGCCTTCCTAACACCTGACGCCCAAACGCCCCGACGCTCCCTGAAAGCACCTGACGCCCTGACGCCCCCTGAAGGCACCTGACGCCCCGACGCTCCCTGAAGGGACCTGACGCCCTGACGCCCCCTGACGCCCCGACGCTCCCTGAAGGCACCTGACGCTCCCTGAAGGCACTTGACGCCCCGACGCTCCCTGAAGGCACCTGACGCCCTCCTCTGAAGGCACCTGACGCCCCCTGAAGGCACCTGACGCCCTGACGCCCCCTGAAGGCATCCGACGCCCCCTGAAGGCACCCGACGCTCCCTGAAGGCACCTGACGCCCCCTGAAGGCACCTGACGCCCTGACGCCCTGACGCCCCCTGAAGGCATCCGACGCCCCCTGAAGGCACCCGACGCTCCCTGAAGGCACCTGCCACCCTGACGCCCCGACGCCCCCTGAAGGCACCTGACGCCCTGACGCCCCGACGCTCCCTGAAGGCACCTGACGCCCCCTGAAGGCACCCGACGCCCTGACGCCCCGACGCTCCCTGAAGGCACCTGACGCCCCCTGAAGGCACCTGACGCCCTGACGCTCCCTGAAGGCACCTGACGCCCCCTGAAGGCATCCGACGCCCCCTGAAGGCACCCGACGCTCCCTGAAGGCACCTGACACCCTGACGCCCCGACGCCCCCTGAAGGCACCTGACGCCCTGACGCCCCGACGCTCCCTGAAGGCACCTGACGCCCCCTGAAGGCACCCGACGCCCTGACGCCCTGACGCTCCCTGAAGGCACCTGACGCTCCCTGAAGGCACCCGACGCTCCCTGAAGGCACCCAACGCCCCTGAAGGCACCTGACGCCCTGACGCTCCCTGAAGGCACCCGACGCTCCCTGAAGGCACCCGACGCCCCCTGAAGGCACCTGACGCCCCCTGAAGGCACCCGACGCCCCCTGAAGCACCTGACGCCCTGACGCTCCCTGAAGGCACCCGACGCTCCCTGAAGGCACCCGACGCCCCCTGAAGGCACCTGACGCCCCCTGAAGGCACCCGACGCCCCCTGAAGGCACCTGACGCCCTGACGCCCCCTGAAGGCACCTGACGCCCCCTGAAGGCACCCGACGCCCCCTGAAGGCACCTGACGCCCTGACGCCCTGACGCTCCCTGAAGGCACCTGACGCCCTGACGCCCTGACGCTCCCTGAAGGCACCCGACGCTCCCTGAAGGCACCTGACGCCCTGACGCTCCCTGAAGGCACCTGACGCCCTGACGCTCCCTGAAGGCACCTGACGCTCCCTGAAGGCACCCGACGCCCCCTGAAGGCACCCGACGCCCCCTGAAGGCACCCGACGCCCCCTGAAGGCACCCGACGCCCCCTGAAGGCACCGCGCACTTTCAGACGAGTTATGCAAAGGAAATGGTTTGTTCAAAAGCAAACACGTGCACGCTGAACATGCCGGTCCTCTCCCAGCGGAGCAGCGCCTCTTTACGACATCTCAAGGCATCCTCATTCGCTGGCTGATAGATGTGTCGATGTTGTTGTTGGGATGATGTTGTTGTTGGGATGATGTTGTTGTTGGGAGTGAGGTCAAAAGTACAATAAGTGCCTTTAGCGTGAAGTGGAGAAGCAGCATCGAATAATCTACATCCAAACATCCAGTGTTCTCACTACGAGAGAGGAAGGCTTCTGATTGGTCCATCACACCGCTCCCCTCCCTCCACGCATGGTATGGATGTGCAAGCATTGTGGAGTGTGTGTGTGTGTGTGTGTGTGTGTGTGTGTGTGTGTGTGTGTGTGTGTGTGTGTGTGTACTGCACTGTGGTCACGCAAGCCTTTGGGAAGTAGGTCAATGAGTGAAAGAGAAAGAGAGAGAGGGGAGAGAAACACATGACGAGATATAAAGAGGAAGACGAGGAGGAAGAAGAAGAAGAAGAAGAAGAAGAAGAAGAAGAAGAAGAAGAAGAAGAAGAAGAAGAAGAAGAAGAAGAAGAAGAAGAAGAAGAAGAAGAAGAAGAAGAAGAAGAAGAAAGAAGAAGAAGAAGAAGAAGAAGAAGAAGAAGAAGAAGAAGAAGAAGAAGAAGAAGAAGAAGAAGAAGAAGAAGAGAAGAAGAAGAAGAAGAAGAAGAAGAAGAAGAAGAAGAAGAAGAAGAAGAAGAAGAAGAAGAAGAAGAAGAAGAAGAAGAGGGAGCAGTGATGGTGGAAAGTTACCGGTTACGAAAGCGTTTAGCGAACATGTACACACAAGCCATATATGACACAACCGTGTGTGTGTGGTGTGTGTGTGTGTGTGTGTGTGTGTGTGTGTGTGTGTGTGTGTGTGTGTGTGTGTGTGTGTGTTGTGTGTGTGTGTGTGTGTGTGTGTGTGTGTGTGGTGTGTGTGTGTGTGGTGTGTGTGTGTGTGTGTGTGTGGTAAATACATCATGTGTGCCAGTGATTGCATATGCATCCCAAAAGGGCATTAATAACCGCACACACTCCCTCTCTCCATGCAGGTAGAAGCCTGCTGCTTGTTTTCAACCCACACACACATATGACTCACACACACACACACACACACACACACACACACCTCTAAACTTTCCATGCCTGCAGAGCCACCTGAGACGGCTCCACCCTAATGTGTCGACTGCTACGAATTATCAGTGAACCTACATGAACTGATCAGGATATGTGTTGTGACTGAACCACAGGTCACACACAGGTCGGGGGTGTGTGTGTGTGTGTGTGTGTGTGTGTGTGTGTGTGTGTGTGTGTGTGTGTGTGTGTCACTGCAATGAACCATATCAAATCAAACTGCACTGATTGTGATAGGCCTGCTTCTAGAAGAGTGCAGTGTGTGCGTGCGTGCGTGCATGTGTGTGTGTGTGTGTGTGTGTGTGTGTACGTGTGGAAAAGTGCATGTTCATACCAGCCTGTGCTTGTCTCCCCCTGGCACCTGATTGCCATAGCTATATGCCATGCTAGCATTAGTGTGCGTGTGTGTGCGTGTGTGTGTGCGTGTGTGTGTGTGTGTGTCCTTTTGTCCTGTACACCATGACATGGATATTTCTTCTGACCTTTTCTCTTGTTTACACCAGTGCCATTGATACACACACACATGCACACACACACACACAAACACACACAACACACAACACAAACACACACACACACACACACTGCAGGGTGTATAGGCTACGGTTGAGATAAAACCGTAGTTGTGTTGAGACTAAAAACAAACCTGCTCAACAGTCACATGGTGATTATAACTTTAGCTACTGGTACTTCCACTACTACTGTCTCTACTTTAAAGAGTTCTCTCCTGCTGATGTCCAGGTGTATATCAGTATGTAGTGTCTCTACTTTAAAGAGTCCTCTCCTGCTGATGTTCAGGTGTATATCAGTATGTAGTGTCTCTACTTTAAAGAGTTCTCTCCTGCTGATGTCAGGTGTATATCAGTATGTAGTGTCTCTACTTTAAAGAGTTCTCTCCTGCTGATGTCCAGGTGTATATCAGTATGTAGTGTCTCTACTTTAAAGAGTCCTCTCCTGCTGATGTTCAGGTGTATATCAGTATGTAGTGTCTCTACTTTAAAGAGTTCTCTCCTGCTGATGTCAGGTGTATATCAGTATGTAGTGTCTCTACTTTAAAGAGTCCTCTCCTGCTGATGTTCAGGTGTATATCAGTATGTAGTGTCTCTACTTTAAAGAGTCCTCTCCTGCTGATGTTCAGGTGTATATCAGTGTGTAGTGTCTCTACTTTAAAGAGTTCTCTCCTGCTGATGTCCAGGTGTATATCAGTATGTAGTGTCTCTACTTTAAAGAGTCCTCTCCTGCTGATGTTCAGGTGTATATCAGTATGTAGTGTCTCTACTTTAAAGAGTTCTCTCCTGCTGATGTTCAGGTGTATATCAGTATGTAGTGTCTCTACTTTAAAGAGTTCTCTCCTGCTGATGTTCAGGTGTATATCAGTATGTAGTGTCTCTACTTTAAAGAGTCCTCTCCTGCTGATGTTCAGGTGTATATCAGTATGTAGTGTCTCTACTTTAAAGAGTTCTCTCCTGCTGATGTCAGGTGTATATCAGTATGTAGTGTCTCTACTTTAAAGAGTCCTCTCCTGCTGATGTTCAGGTGTATATCAGTATGTAGTGTCTCTACTTTAAAGAGTCCTCTCCTGCTGATGTTCAGGTGTATATCAGTATGTAGTGTCTCTACTTTAAAGAGTCCTCTCCTGCTGATGTTCAGGTGTATATCAGTGTGTAGTGTCTCTACTTTAAAGAGTCTCTCCTGCTGATGTCAGGTGTATATCAGTATGTAGTGTCTCTACTTTAAAGAGTCCTCTCCTGCTGATGTTCAGGTGTATATCAGTATGTAGTGTCTCTACTTTAAAGAGTCCTCTCCTGCTGATGTTCAGGTGTATATCAGTATGTAGTGTCTCTACTTTAAAGAGTCCTCTCCTGCTGATGTTCAGGTGTATATCAGTATGTAGTGTCTCTACTTTAAAGAGTCCTCTCCTGCTGATGTTCAGGTGTATATCAGTATGTAGTGTCTCTACTTTAAAGAGTCCTCTCCTGCTGATGTTCAGGTGTATATCAGTATGTAGTGTCTCTACTTTAAAGAGTCCTCTCCTGCTGATGTTCAGGTGTATATCAGTATGTAGTGTCTCTACTTTAAAGAGTCCTCTCCTGCTGATGTTCAGGTGTATATCAGTATGTAGTGTCTCTACTTTAAAGAGTCCTCTCCTGCTGATGTTCAGGTGTATATCAGTATGTAGTGTCTCTACTTTAAAGAGTCCTCTCCTGCTGATGTTCAGGTGTATATCAGTATGTAGTGTCTCTACTTTAAAGAGTCCTCTCCTGCTGATGTTCAGGTGTATATCAGTATGTAGTGTCTCTACTTTAAAGAGTCCTCTCCTGCTGATGTTCAGGTGTATATCAGTATGTAGTGTCTCTACTTTAAAGAGTCCTCTCCTGCTGATGTTCAGGTGTATATCAGTATGTAGCGTCTCTACTTTAAAGAGTCCTCTCCTGCTGATGTTCAGGTGTATATCAGTATGTAGTGTCTCTACTTTAAAGAGTCCTCTCCTGCTGATGTTCAGGTGTATATCAGTATGTAGTGTCTCTACTTTAAAGAGTCCTCTCCTGCTGATGTTCAGGTGTATATCAGTATGTAGTGTCTCTACTTTAAAGAGTCCTCTCCTGCTGATGTGCAGGTGTATATCAGTATGTAGTGTCTCTACTTTAAAGAGTCCTCTCCTGCTGATGTTCAGGTGTATATCAGTATGTAGTGTCTCTACTTTAAAGAGTCCTCTCCTGCTGATGTTCAGGTGTATATCAGTATGTGGTGTCTCTACTTTAAAGAGTCCTCTCCTGCTGATGTTCAGGTGTATATCAGTATGTAGTGTCTCTACTTTAAAGAGTCCTCTCCTGCTGATGTTCAGGTGTATATCAGTATGTAGTGTCTCTACTTTAAAGAGTCCTCTCCTGCTGATGTCAGGTGTATATCAGTATGTAGTGTCTCTACTTTAAAGAGTCCTCTCCTGCTGATGTTCAGGTGTATATCAGTATGTAGTGTCTCCACTTTAAAGAGTCCTCTCCTGCTGATGTTCAGGTGTATATCAGTATGTAGTGTCTCTACTTTAAAGAGTCCTCTCCTGCTGATGTTCAGGTGTATATCAGTAAATAAAGTGCCAGATTGCCTCCTACAGACCGAACCCACACTAATGCAGTCTGTATATCAGAGGTCCAGATAAGCCCCTCCTAACCCAGATCCTCTCTCTCACCTGACCTCCGCTCGGTTCATTCAGTAACCGTCATTTTGCACGAGCAGAGCGACTCTAACCGCCCCTGGTGAACTAGCAGGGAGATATTAAAATGTCGTGCAGTAAGTCGGTGCATTAACGAGCTCGAGAAACCGTTGAGAAACTCCACGCAACCCATGAACGCACCGTGTAATCCCTAACCTTGAGCAGTAATCACATACAATAATCCTGCAGCCCCAGTGGATTATGGGTAAGGACATGCTGGTGTACAGTGGGCAGAAAACATACATCAACCCGGGTTTTATGCTTTGAATGTGATCTGATATTCATCTGAAGTCACACGTACACACAAACACGGTCAGTTTGAACCAATAGCACACACACATTAATGTGCAGTTCGTGTCCATAGATTGAGTATATCCTATATCCAATAGAACGGCTCGGGTCTCGATAGATTGAGTGGGTTGTTGTGATGTGAGGGTCTAAGGACAGAGGGTCTGAGGACAGAGGGTCTGAGGACAGAGGGTCTAAAGACAGAGGGTCTGAGGACAGAGGGTCTGAGGACAGAGGGTCTAAAGACAGAGGGTCTGAGGACAGAGGGTCTGAGGACAAAGGGTCTAAGGACAGAGGGTCTAAGGACAGAGGGTCTAAGGACAGAGGGTCTGAGGACAGAAGGTCTAAGGACAGAGGGTCTGAGGACAGAGGGTCTGAGGACAGAGGGTCTAAGGACAGAGGGTCTGAGGACAGAGGGTCTGAGGACAAAGGGTCTAAGGACAGAGGGTCTGAGGACAGAGGGTCTGAGGACAGAGGGTCTGAGGACAGAGGGTCTGAGGACAGAGGGTCTGAGGACAGAGGGTCTGAGGACAGAGGGTCTGAGGACAGAGGGTCTGAGGACAGAGGGTCTAAGGAAGCACTTTGGCTCCACCAAACATCGCTTATAAATG
This sequence comes from Champsocephalus gunnari, assembly GCA_036324595.1. Taxonomy (NCBI): domain Eukaryota; kingdom Metazoa; phylum Chordata; class Actinopteri; order Perciformes; family Channichthyidae; genus Champsocephalus; species Champsocephalus gunnari. The sequence goes on along the minus strand of CM070450.1, from coordinate 2,942,923 downwards.
TGCTATATAAATAAAACTTGATTTGATTTGTGTGTGTGTGTGTGTGTGTGTGTGTGTGTGTGTGTGGTGTGTGTGTGTGTGTGTGTGTGTGTGTGTTGTGTGTGTGTGTGTGTGTGTGTGTGGCCTATACACTGTTGTTGTCAGGCCCGTCGACGGTCCAGACAAGTCACTTCCCGATCAGTCAGAGTGAAACTCAGCCACAACACTGGCACAAAGTCAATGAGAGAGAGAGAGAGAGATGCATTGTGGGCCGTGACGGAGTCCAAACCAATCACAGAGCAGTGTTTTTACTCCTACACGACTCCCATTCATTACGGGCGTTTTATGACAGCGTGGCACAGCATCAAAGTCTACATTTACAACCGCAGACGCAGCCAAAGTCCATGTTTCTGTATAGACAGTGAACGCACCACAGCTGTAGGCAGTATTGAAACGTCAGAATTGCACAATCAAAGGGCATTTAGTCGCAATACGGACCCGTGCAACATCCAGAATATCAAAGCATGTAAAGTGCTGCAATCAAACCATGTCTGATTCCATACTGTGCTCGCGTTCAGGTTCCTCCGCTGTGAGATGGTCCCATGCACCCTACCCGATTATTGTTATATATTTGTTTTGTTTCTGACATGTTCAATACATTGACTAAACTAACTAAATAATGGCACATCACGCTGCCGTCCTTATCCTTCACGCTTGAGTACGCATGCCAGCGGCTCCGGACGCAGCCGTGAGGTGTCTCCGTCTCATTAGCAGACGCTGGTGGACGCCCTTCGCCCTGAGTGTCGGCAGCCCTTGTGCACACTGCTCTCCACAGACACTCCTCCTCTTCAATTATCTCTCGCGTTCCTCAAATGCCACTCGCGTCGATGCGGAGCGATGGAAACAGAATGTCATGTAATGCCGTCCTCTCGTCTCTCACGGAGACACTCTGCTTTCAAATAAGACTTTTCCCTGGAGGCGCCCTCCGAGGTGAGTCAGCAGGGCCGCCCCCCCCTCGGCCCCCACTCCACCCCTCGGCCCCCACTCTCCCCCCCCCTCCGACCACGCAGACCACGCGGGCCTCACCTCACTTCTACTTCTTGCGGAGGGAGCCTCATCTGAAGTGCAAATGCGGCGCACCTACAGTGTGTGTGTGTGTGTGTGTGTGTGTGTGTGTGTGTGTGTGTGTGTGTGTGTGTGTGTGTGTGTGTGTGTGTGTGTGTGTGTGTGTGTGTGTGTGTGTGTACAGAATGGCAAACAGCCTCACCACACTCATGTTGACACTATCAATATAGCAACAGGGTCCCTGTGATGAATACAAATTGCCAGTAAAGGTTAGCTAAGGACACACACACACCTATAGAGACACACACACACACACCTATAGAGACACACACACACACACACACAGCTATAGAGACACACACACACACACACTACACACACACACACACACACAGCTATAGAGACACACACACACACACACACACACACACACACACAGCTATAGAGACACACACACACACACACAGTATATAGACACACACACACAGCTATAGAGACACACACACACACCTATAGAGACACACACACACACTAACACCTATAGACACACACACACACCACACACACACACACACACACACCTATAGAGACAACAAAGCACTATCAGAAGTACGAAGGAGCAGAAGATGTACTTTCCACCACTGCTACTGGGCCCACTTCCTGCCCGCATGTTCCCGCATGTACCGCTGTTCCCGCATGTACCGCATGTTCCCGCGTGTACCGCGTGTTCCCGCATGTACCCGCGTGTTCCCGCATGTACCGCATGTTCCCCGTGTACCCGCTTGTACACGCATGTACCGCATGTTCCCGCGTGTACCCGCTTGTACACGCATGTTCCCGCGTGTACCCGCTGTACACGCATGTACCGCAGTTCCCCGTGTACCCGCTTGTACACGCATGTTCCCGCGTGTACCCGCTTGTACACGCATGTACCCGCGTGTTCCCGCGTGTTCCCGCGTGTACTCGTGTACCCGCATGTACCCGCTCTCCTCGGCTGTAGCACCGCTGTGTTATTTCTGTTTCAGTGTTCTCAGGTCGCGCCCCAGTCATCCAAACGACTGCGAGCCAGAAGTCAAATGGTGATGAGTTTCACCCAAAGAACCAGAGACGATAAATCCTCGGCTGAGAGTCCGACTGCGGCGCAAAGATAAGGGTCGTCCTGAGAGAGACCGACGCGTAAGAGGAGATAACGGCGAATCACAGCCCTGACTGTAAGGTTGCGAAACCACAGCGAGTAGATTTACATATTACAACGACGTGTATGTTCATCTAATGTTTAATATCCTGCTGGACTGCGTGCGTCTGCAGCCAAAGGGCTTTGATGCTGCTGCAACGCAAACTTATTATCTCATGAAGCCTCAGACGGTGGTCCGATCTCCCTCTCTGCTGCCCCTTGATTTCCATCCTCTCCTCATCATCATCCTCCTCCTCCTCCTCCTCCTCCTCCTCTCCTCTCCTCCCCTCCTCCCCTCCTCCTCCTCCTCCTCCTCCTCCTCCTCTCCTCTCCTCTCCTCCCCTCCTCCTCCTCCTCCTCCTCCTCACGGCTGAATGCTTTCTGCTGAAGGGCCTCGGGGGAGGAAGCAGGGTTTGTAAAATCCTGCGAGAAGCGAAGTCAACGGGAGACTCTCGAGCAGTGGCCTTCGTCACGTGCTCATGTTCGGATGCTGGAACAGTGAGCCTGAGGTGACGAGGTGCTTCCTCTCTGTGTGTCCTAGGGAGAGCACCGGCTGACTTCAGAGCACTGAAGGACGCAGAGGCAAGGCCAGGACGTGGAAACAGATCTGAGCAAGGCGTAGCCCGGTGTTTACCTCTGTGCTAGGCTAACGGTTAGCGCTGCCTCACAAAGCCTCCGGGCCGTCCTGAAAGCAAACAGGGCGGAGACGCAGATATCTGAGGCTCCAAGGAGTACACCTCTCTGCTGCCTGCATGGAGCTATAGGAGAACACAACCAGAAACATGTAGCTAAGGCCGAAGACAGGAATGTGTGTGTGCGTGTGTGTGTGTGTGTGTGTGTGTGTGCGCGTGTGTGTGTGTGTGTGTGACCAGTCATGCCAAGCAGGTCTGAGTGAGCAGCTGACGAATCACCACTTGATTAATTATTGAGAGACCCCTAACCTGCCTCTGCTAGCATGTCAGCTAGCAACAGCAAACATGTAACACACACACACACATGCAGTCACACACACACACACACACACACACATGCACACACACACACACACACACACACACACACACAGGCCCCTGGGAGGGGGGGGTCAGCGTCTTAAGCCGGATGCCTGATGAACCTCGGAGGGATTTGAGAGGAAGAAGCCGTATTCCCACTCTGACGCACACACACACACACACACACACACACACACACCACAGTGAGGATAAACCCTGCATGTATGGTTAACTACACACACACACACACACACACACACACACACACACACACACTCAGCCCTCGTGGACCTGGTGCAGCACAGGGAACAGTCGGTCGGCACGATATGGAAATGTTTTAGTTTGTATGCAACAGGTGTGTGTGTGTGTGTGTGTGTGTGTGTGTGTGTGTGTGTGTGTGTGTGTGTGTGTGTGTGTGTGTGTGTTTGCGTGTGTGTGTGTGTGTGTGTGTGTGTGTGTGTTGTGTGTGTGTGTGTGTGTCCAGTATGCAGTGACAGCAGGACAGGTGAGTCACTGCAGATGAACACACACTGCAGCACCGACATCACGACTCACACACAGAGCGACATGAAGACATGCAGGGAGGAGCTGCAGCCTCTCTCTCTCCACATCAAGTGTTCGACATCAGAGTTGACTCTTCTGGTCTGTCACATCCTCTTCTGGTCTGTCACATACTCTTCTTGTCTGTCACATACTCTTCTTGTCTGTCACATACTCTTCTTGTCTGTCACATACTCTTCTTGTCTGTCACATACTCTTCTTGTCTGTCACATACTCTTCTTGTCTGTCACATACTCTTCTTGTCTGTCACATAAGTGGCGTAACTGAAGCGGTATTGCTCTAAAGGGAAATTATTTTGAGCGAAGATATTTAGATTTGCCGGCTAACGGGAACTCTGACGTGTGCTTGGCGGATGCGCTCGGCTCTTCTCGACTGCTGCTCGGGTCTGCTCGCTCAGCTTCCGGATGAGGAGGCATTCGTTCGACCAACTTCCAGTAGTTAACATTACAAACATTTTTAACAGGGGCCATGATAGTGTAAATAATGTTTGTGTATATAATATTGTGGTGGTTCATCTTATAATTCAGTCTAGAGAATGCACCAGGCAGCATCTAGGGGGACGGAGGCCCCCCAAACCCTTCGTGCCATTTCGTCCGCGTGCATTTTTCAGGGCGATCTCTACTGGGCTCAGGGCCATCTGTACATTAGCTTAGATGGCCCTGTGCTTAAAAATGCGATTTTTAAAAATGCGATTTTTAAAAATGCGATTAAAAATGCGATTAAAAATGCGATTAAAAATGCGATTAATTAATTACAAAGCCTCTAATTAATTAGATACATTTTTTTCATCGAGTCCCGGCTCTAATATATATATATATATATATATATATATATATATATATACATGCCGTTAATAACTGAGCAACATATACCTGGCTGCTATATCTAAAAGAACTGTTACAGGATGTGTATCTTGGATGTTCTCCCGTGCTCCCTGGCGAATATGAAGCGGTGCTGGGTTCCTCTCTAGCTGCTACAAAGCACACGCTTCTGATCCGAGGACACCAGTGGGTTAACGGGACACGCGACTCGTCTCTGGGCTCAGGACTCATCCCTGCAGCTCTCCATAAGAGCACTGCATTCAGACCAGAGTCCTCAAGCTGTGAGTCGGCTCTGATCCTCTGAAGTGTCCTGGCTAGGTTAGTGTCCTGGTTAGGTTAGTGTCCTGGTTAGGTTAGTGTCCTGGTTAGGTTAGTGTCCTGGCTAGGTTAGTGTCCTGGTTAGGTTAGTGTCCTGGCTAGGTTAGTGTCCTGGTTAGGTTAGTGTCCTGGTTAGGTTAGTGTCCTGGTTAGGTTAGTGTCCTGGCTAGGTCAGTGTCCTGGTTAGGTCAGTGTCCTGAGAAGACGAGGAAGGGCGAGACAGACTGCAGGAATAACGTGGAGTATCGACTGCAGGTCAAATACTCTGGAGTACACACTGTGGTGTTTCTCCGAGACGTCCTACAAGCGATATTTTAACAGCTTTTACAAATCAAAACATGATATTTAATATATTCTTTGATAGCAACGTATCCTTCCGTCTGCAGCATCAGTCCAAACAACCCCGTCATCGATATAGGGCTTTCATTAAGAGGCTGAACGACACGTTGATACGTCTGTTACTATTAATTATACTTTTCACGGCCACATCAAAGGGTGTGGAATACTGTCGGCTGTAAGTTTGAGTGAACGTAAGGAACGCGTATCAGCAGGAGATCATCCCGAGCTGCCGGCCGCTCTCCATAATCTGCTTTGAGAGCGACCCTCACACACGCTGCTGTGTTACATATCAACAACAATCACAACGTTACATAACTCTGACATCCCGCACGACATTCACAACGTGTGGACGGGACGTCACTGGATGCATGTGGAGGAATCACACACACACACACACACAGAGGAGGAAGCGTCACATGGTAGGAGGTGGGGGTAGAGGAGGAGGGAGGGGCTGTACGTCACTATCAACGTCACTGTAACGCCTCCCCCTCCCCTCCCTCCCTCCCTCCCTCCTCCCTCCCTCCCTCCCTTCACTACGACTCACATGACTGCAGCAGCTCTGTTCTGTAACTCCAGTCACGAGGAAGGAGTAATATTACAATAACCAGCCAGCAGGGGGGCACACACACACACAGACACACACACACACACACACACACACACACACACACACACACACACACACCATGTATACATCACTTCAGGGGACATTACATTGACTTACATGCATTTCCTGGAGACTCATCCTAACCATAACCATAACTAACCCTAACCCTAACCCTAACCCTAACCCTAACCCTAACCCTTGTACACACATCGAACAGTGCAACGAGAGATGCACACTTCAGAAGGAGCATGCATCCCACATAGCATGCTCTATATACACTATGAAGCTGGATTGCTGCAAAGTGCCTGAGGCAGAAACACGTAGAGATGTCCCTCAGAGTCCGATGAGCTTATCTACAAGGGAACGTATCGACATGTGTGGCTGCCCCTTTTGTTAAAGTATTCCTAACTCTGTTCCACTCCCGAGTTCAAGTTCGTCTTGATGACATGTCGTCTTTTAAGCGTTGATCAAATCGCTGCACGGCCACGATAAGAACCACTCAATGTGAAGATGATTCTGCTTTTCCTCACATTTGTATCAGAACTAATGTTTCAGACTTCCTCTCCTCAGTCCCCTCGAACATCAAGCACCTGCTATGAGCAGCTTGGATGGCCTTTTATCCCCATATTCTGACAGTTAATATTCATTTGTTATGTCACTGTGTAGGATATTATATTGCATAATGCTACAATAAGCATATCTATTGTTCGATCCAGATGTGTGATCGTCCCATGCATCCCCTCTCCGTCAGAGCATCTGTATGAGGAGGCTGCAGGTTATAAATAGCTCACGCCTCTCTGGATCCTCCACACAGTGGATTAACTGCTGCAACTGCCAATCAGCTGTGACACACGCACACGCACACACGCACACACACACACACGCACACACACACACACGCACAGTAACACGGATGACCGAGCAATCACAGCAATAACAAACATTACGACGCAACGTGACGTCACTGTGTGATGCAGTAACACTCGGGAGGGGGGGGGCGTGTTTTACCTCATTGTAAATGTAGTGCTGCGCGGTAACTCTAAAAAGGGTGGGGGGGGGGTGGAGATTACATCTGACAGGTTCCCCTCTATCGAGTGGGGATTTGCGGTTCTGCGCAAAAGCCCCTGTAGAAATCCTCTAATTTAACGTTTCCTTCCAAACACGATGCAAAATGCATCCCGCAGAACAGCAAACTGCTTCGAGTTGTTAAATATGTTCCCTTGAACCATTCGGCTCACACTTCCGGTGCAGGGAAACACACCATTTAGATGTAATGGCCACTTCTATATGGTAACGCACCTCCTCCCTGTGCTCTTGAGCAGCAGCTTATTCTGGGATTAACAGCAGAGCCGGGTTTAAAATGCACATATTGCTTTAATTAAGTGATGCTTGGGTGTGCAGAGAGTATCCCGAATTAAAGTGAACATCCCATTCATTCATTTAGAAGATATAATGCATGTTGACTGCGGTAAATACATAGTAATAGAGAAAGAATCATAAAAATGCATGGGATGGGTACGCAGTTTGGCGTATGCACGAACATCGGTGTAAAATCACCTTCAAAGCACCCAGCGTGGGTTTATTATAGACAATATGTCGTCATCATTCCCCCTTCACACACACACACACGCACACGCACACGCACGCACACACGTATCCCAATAATCAGTGTGCAAGTTCCACATCCACACGATTTTTAGCCGTTGCCTAACGATTACGCAAACGGTTATGAAAGCGTAAAACTGCGCCAACTTTTTCAGCTGACCCTTAAAACCCACCGTCTCTGTTCCATCGCAGAACACGGTGAGATACACGGACAGTGTGTGAGGACTTGACAGGAATAATAATAATAATAATAATAGGTGTTCAAGTTAAAAAGCGCAGCAGATCTCCCGCACTGGGGCTCAGCGGTAAGCTCCCGCTGCAGCTTACATACCGGAGCGGGTACACAACATGACACCAACCGGAATACACGCTTTTATTAACAACCAGCATCGATCCATTCAAACACAATATCCCCTGGATCAAACGTGCCCTACACGTGTTTCCCCGGCCGGGTTGCAGCGCCCAGAGCCCGCCTGTGAACCCTGGAAAGGCACAATAATGAGATACAAATCATAACAGTGCTTTAAGGCTAAGTCCGTGCGTTCAGACGCGCACCACGTGTCCATGTCACTGACATTAAAACTTCCCTGAAGAATGCGTCAAAAGTTTCCAAAGCGCCCTCTGCATACCAAGTAATGTGTGTGTGCGCTGCGAAACACACACACACACACGCACACACACACTTACAAAACACGTTAAAAATCCGGTAAAAAAATCCTCTCACGGAATATTTCCCTTCCAGAAAACACGTGAGAGCCACACACCGAGATACAGCACACACGGACACACACACGCACAGGGACGCACACACCGGGGAGATGCTGCCTGACAAGCCGGGGAAAGGCACCCATCTGCCGGGTAAATCTTGCGCCACAGCCGGCGACACGTAAAACTGGAACCCTGGGTGCAAAGCCCCGGTTCCGGTGTTTCCAGAGAGCCCCGTGTCTTACCTGGCTGCCGGAGGTTTCTGTCAGGTAACTGAAGACAAAGGACGAGAGTTCCTCATCTAATAGTGGAGCGCAGTCCGCCATCTTCTAGTGAATGAAGAGCGGAGGAGCCAGAGAGTGGGTATAGAGAGGAGGAGGAGGAGGAGGAGGAGGAGGAGGAGCGGCAGGGAGGAAGGTGGCCGGCAGGGGGCGCGTCTGTTTACAAACCTGGAGACATGCGGCTCCTCAGAGGGTGTTCCGGGGGGTCCGCGGACCTCCAGGGGTCAGCGGCCCCGGGGGGTCCGCGGACTCCAGGGGTCAGAGCCCCGGGGGGTCCGAGAGCAAAGTGAGGAGGCTTTGAAGTTAATGGGGATGGAGTAGAGTGGTGAAAACATGGCGATGGATTCAAGCTGCGTCACGTGCTCAGCAGCCGGACTGACACCTGGGCTCCTCCCACAATGCAACACGATACAACACAAACTAACTAAATAAAATAGTTTACTGTCAATACAATATGGAATATGTACAAGAAAATAATAAGAAATTAAATAATGTAAATTAAGACACAATTAAATACGGTTTATTAGGTGATTACAGAAATAAAAAATATATAATTAATAAATATTAAATGATACATATATCTAACAATTTCATCAAAATATGAAAGATGAATTTGAACGATAATAAATAATTAAAAAAGAAAGTTTTAATAGGAAATAATATATACAATATAAATAATAAATAAAGTACTAATATTTAATAAACATGTTACCAAAAAACCGCGGTTCACAAAAAAGATAGTCATAATAATTCATTAATATACATTTCCCGTAATCAGGTTTATTGATATTGTGTCAGTTCACCTTACAGGTAACCATGGTTACCCAGAAGACATCTCAACCTGACTTCCCAGTGCTCTCAGCTATTCTCACCACATCGTGCACCGACAGTATTCCATGATGCATTCTAAACCTTTATTGTAGGATTTTATGAGATTTTTTCTGGCATTACATTTTCATAACACAGAGAAAATCAAGCATTATAACACACACACACACACACACACACACACACACACACACACACACACACACACACACACTGACAGGCTGATTGCATTGTTATCACTGCATTGCAGCACCGTGTGTCTGTAAGTAATGGTCTATGTGTGTGTGTGTGTGTGTGTGTGTGTGTGTGTGTGTGTGTGTGTGTGTGTGTGTGTGTGTGTGTGTGTGTGTGTGTGTGTGTGTGTGTGTGGCCTAACATTACTATACTAGTCTAAGGTTAAGGGTTAGGATAAGTCTCCAGGAAATGCATGTAAGTCAATGTAATGTCCCCTGAAGTGATGTATACATGGTGTGTGTGTGTGTGTGTGTGTGTGTGTGTGTGTGGTGTGTGTGTGTGTGTGTGTGTGTGTGTGTGTGTGTGTGTGTGTGTGTGTGTGTGTGTGTGTGTGTGTGTGTGTGTGTGTGTGTGTGTGTGTGTGTGTGTGTGTGGTAATAGAATGATGAAGAGGTGATGAAGAGGATAACACTGCAGAGAGACCAGGGCCGTTTCTCAATCTCGAGGAAATTGGCTTCCAAGCCAATATTTCAAGGATGCTACGTCATCGAGTGCCGCCGAAGGACTGTTCCAATCTCCAGCATACTTGGAATTCCACCGAGGCCGCGTCCTTGGTTTGGGGGAAATGTCGAGGCTGCACGTGGGTAGACTTTGCGTCCTTAAAATCCCCACAATGCTTTGCGCACGGACCAATTTTAAAAACCCTCGCGGAGAACGGCTGAACCGACGCAGCGCACATTGAAATGTACGTAGTGGCGTAGAACATGTGTTGGTCAATATGTTACTTTGTTACGTTTGTTTGTTTTCACCAAAACGTGTTGTAAAGTAAAGCAAGTTCATAATTAGATAGACATCGTGAGGTATTTATTTTCGGTACAGTTTATGTTGAAACGGAGAGAGTGGCACACTTGTTAGCCTGTTCCATTCTTCTTCGTTTTCCGAAGCCGTGGCTTGGTAGCATACTTGCTTCGTTTCTGAAGGAAGTGACTTGGAAGTACGCGACTACCAAGCCAGCCTCCTCGCGATTGAGAAACGGCCCAGGGGTGTTTCTCAATGTCGAGGAAGGATGCTCCAGAGCCACTCTTTCAAGGATGCTACGTCATCGAGTCCCGCTGAAGGACTGTTCCAATGTCCAGGCTCCTTGGAATTCTACCGAGGCCAGCGTCCTTTGTTGCGGGCAAATTCGAGGCTGCACATGTGTATCCTCCGCGGTCTTAAAATCCCCACAATGCTTTGCGCACGGACCAATTTCCCAAATCTTTGGCCGAAATCACGCTCCATTTGAGGCGGGGCCTCGCATGTGACGCACACCTGTTGGCCTGTTAGCCTGTTAGCCTGTTAGCCTGTTAGCCTGTTAGCCTGTTAGCCTGTTAGCCTGTTAGCCTGTTAGCCTGTTGTCCTGTTGTCCTGTTCCACCATTCTTTGTTTTCCGAGGCTAGGAAGGATTCTTGCCTCGCTTCTGAAGGACCTGACTTGGAAGACATGTCCTACCAAGCAAGCGTCCTCGACATTGAGAAACACCCCAGTAAAGCTAATGGTTATTTCCCAGAGTTCATAGCAGCATTAACTGGGAGGGTTAAAGCTGCAGACGCTGCAGAGGATAGACGTTCAATCAGGGCCGCCGCTTGCGGACAGGCAAGGCAGGCAACTGCTCGGGGCCCCGGGCCAGAAGGGGGCCCCGGGCCAGAAGGGGACCTCGGGCCAGAAGGGGGCCCCGGACCAGAAGGGGGCCCCGGGCCAGAAGGGGGCCCCGGACCAGAAGGGGGCCCCGGGCCAGAAGGGGGCCCCGGACCAGAAGGGGGCCCCCAAAGAAGGTGGATTAAGAAGGTCAACATGACACACCCTTTAATTTACTACAACGACATGTCGGCAAACCCCCTCAAGGCGGCCCCATGAGATGAAAAGCTGGTTCGAGGGGCCCCCAGTGAATGTTTGGGGAGGGGCCACAGACTCTAGCATTGGCACAATGTATTTCATGAACGTTTGGATGTCTCTATTGTTTCGTCTATTGTTGTTCAGATTAGTTTTTATCGTACATTAGCTCTGATGCATTTGAATTTAAATTATATTACGGTTGTTTTGTGTCATGATTATACTACAACAAAAGTGCAGTATAAGTATATAAAAATACTGCTTTAAACGTCAGACATATGTATAAGGTTACTGTTTAAAAAAGGAATGCCTCTGCAGGGGACGTGCAGTAAGTTTTCTTAATTAATCCATGTGTGTAAATATGTTCGATCCTCTCCATCTATGAACATCGAGATCAACATGACAGCGGATCCTTTCAGACGATGACAGAGCGCGCGCGGCCAGAATAAGGAATAGAAATAACGTGTAATATCAGTTATATTTCTGCAGCACCTGAAGGCAGCATTACCCCGTGTTTACATACCCGCAGCTCGTACCTGTCTCTCACGTGTTTGAACCCTGCTCTCAGCTCCACGTGCCGTCATTCAGGTAAAGACAAGATACAGACACCTGAAGCAGCTGTTCTCTCCTCTGATTGGTCGAGACGAGGTGAAGTCCCGGCCAAGGATGAGCTCACTTTCCCCGCGGCGTCACACACTCATGCAGATTATTACACTGTGTATGGGGAATACACACACACACACACACACACACACACACACACACACACACACACACACACACACACAGCCGTTTCTCTCTCAAACCGGAGGTATTAATGCATGCTTTTATTGCCTGTATTTAATTCTTATTTGTATCCCTATTTTATCATTTTATTCTTGTTTGATTCCGTCCCGTGGTTTTACTCCTGGGACAACCGGAACCGGATCGTTAGTTAGTACCTGCTTCTGCTTCTGGTTCATCAAGCACCTGCTTCAAACCTTTGTGTGTGAACAAAGCTTGATTGTCCCCTCAGTAAATCTCTGTCCTCAGCTGTCGGAGTGTCTGCAGCCGGAGGACGGGGCGTTACGAAATGTCGCTGGGAGTGCGTGGAAGCTGCTAAAACACATCTTGTCCACTCGGTTAAGACGGGGGAATGTTTGTGATGCAGGTGTTGGGCTGCAGCCCGGTCTGACACCCTGACGGCCTGAGATGTCCCCGTCCCCCAATCCCGTGCTGGGTTATCCTTACTGTCTGCGCTGAGAGATTACTGTGGTTGTGGTCAGGGGGGCTTTCACCTTGTACTCAATATCTTGTGTTTTTATTACTGCACATATTATATCATTCTATTTCAATGTAAATACTACTACATGTTACTGTATTTTAAATATATATTTGTATGTTATTATGTATTATATCTGTGTTTTAAATGTTTGTTTTACTTTTATGTATGCACCATGACACCAAGTCAATTTCCTCATACAGATTTCTTGTTATTTTGTGTTATTTTAGTAGTACAAGTACAATATGTGAGTACTTCTACTTTTAATCAATTACAAGATCTGAGTACTTCTACTTTTACTCAATTACAAGATCTGAGTACTTCTACTTTTGCTCCAGTACAAGATCTGAGTACTTCTACTTTTACTCAATTACAAGATCTGAGTACTTCTACTTTTACTCAAGAACAAGATCTGAGTACTTCTACTTTTACTCAAGTACAAGACCTGAGTACTTCTACTTTTACTCAAGAACAAGATCTGAGTACATCTACTTTTACTCAAGTACCAGATCTGAGTACATCTACTTTTACTCAAGTACAAGATCTGAGTACTTTTACTTAAGTACAAGATCTGAGTACTTTTACTCAAGTACAAGATCTGAGTACTTTTACTTAAGTACAAGATCTGAGTACTTTTACTCAAGTACAAGATCTGAGTACTTTTACTTTTACTCAAGAACAAGATCTGAGTACTTCTACTTTTCCTCAAGTACAAGATCTGAGTACTTTTACTTTTACTCAAGCACAAGATCTGAGTACTTCTACTTTTCCTCAAGTACAAGATCTGAGTACTTCTACTTTTACTCAAGAACAAGATCTGAGTACTTCTACTTTTACTCAAGAACAAGATCTGAGTACTTCTACTTTTACTCAAGAACAAGATCTGAGTACTTCTACTTTTACTCAAGAACAAGATCTGAGTACTTCTACTTTTACTCAAGTACAAGATCTGAGTACTTCTACTTTTACTCAAGTACAAGACCTGAGTACTTCTACTTTTACTCAAGTACAAGATCTGAGTACTTCTACTTTTACTCAAGTACCAGATCTGAGTACTTCTACTTTTACTCAAGTACAAGATCTGAGTACTTCTACTTTTACTCAAGTACCATATCTGAGTACTTCTACTTTTACTCAAGTACCAGATCTGAGTACTTCTACTTTTACTCAAGTACAAGACCTGAGTACTTCTACTTTTACTCAAGTACAAGATCTGAGTACTTCTACTTTTACTCAAGTACCAGATCTGAGTACTTCTACTTTTACTCAAGTACAAGATCTGAGTACTTCTACTTTTACTCAAGTACCAGATCTGAGTACTTCTACTTTTACTCAAGTACCATATCTGAGTACTTCTACTTTTACTCAAGTACCAGATCTGAGTACTTCTACTTTTACTCAAGTACAAGACCTGAGTACTTCTACTTTTACTCAAGTACAAGATCTGAGTACTTCTACTTTTACTCAAGTACCAGATCTGAGTACTTCTACTTTTACTCAAGTACAAGATCTGAGTACTTCTACTTTTACTCAAGTACCATATCTGAGTACTTCTACTTTTACTCAAGTACCAGATCTGAGTACTTCTACTTTTACTCAAGTACAAGATCTGAGTACTTCTACTTTTACTCAAGTACAAGATCTGAGTACTTCTACTTTTACTCAAGTACAAGACCTGAGTACTTCTACTTTTACTCAAGTACAAGATCTGAGTACTTCTACTTTTACTCAAGTACCAGATCTGAGTACTTCTACTTTTACTCAAGTACCAGATCTGAGTACTTCTACTTTTACTCAAGTACAAGACCTGAGTACTTCTACTTTTACTCAAGTACAAGATCTGAGTACTTCTACTTTTACTCAAGTACCAGATCTGAGTACTTCTACTTTTACTCAAGTACAAGATCTGAGTACTTCTACTTTTACTCAAGTACCATATCTGAGTACTTCTACTTTTACTCAAGTACCAGATCTGAGTACTTCTACTTTTACTCAAGTACAAGATCTGAGTACTTCTACTTTTACTCAAGTACCATATCTGAGTACTTCTACTTTAACTCAAGTACCAGATCTGAGTACTTCTACTTTTACTCAAGTACAATATCTGAGTACTTCTACTTTAACTCAAGTACCAGATCTGAGTACTTCTACTTTTACTCAAGTACAAGATCTGAGTACTTCTACTTTTACTCAAGTACCAGATCTGAGTACTTCTACTTTTACTCAAGTACAAGATCTGAGTACTTCTACTTTTACTCAAGTACCATATCTGAGTACTTCTACTTTTACTCAAGTACCAGATCTGAGTACTTCTACTTTTACTCAAGTACAAGATCTGAGTACTTCTACTTTTACTCAAGTACCATATCTGAGTACTTCTACTTTAACTCAAGTACCAGATCTGAGTACTTCTACTTTTACTCAAGTACAATATCTGAGTACTTCTACTTTAACTCAAGTACCAGATCTGAGTACTTCTACTTTTACTCAAGTACAATATCTGAGTACTTCTACTTTTACTCAAGTACCATATCTGAGTACTTCTACTTTTACTCAAGTACCAGATCTGAGTACTTCTACTTCTACTCAAGACAAGATCTGAGTACTTCTACTTTCTACTCAAGTACCAGCTCTGAGTACTTGTCCCCTCTGGTTAGCTCGTTTAGCAGCTAGCTAATGATAGCTAGCTAGTTGGATACTAGTTAGCAGCGATGCAGCCATCCAGCTTAGTTCAGTCTCCATGTGAACTGGTTTATATATTTCAGCAGCGCAGACCTTTGTCTCTCCTCCTGGCAGCGAGGCATAAACTGTCCTCTGACTTCTCACCCAGGCTCTGCTGCGTGTGCTGCTGAGGCGTGGAGCTGCTCTCGCGCTGACCTGCTGTGTGGAGCAGAGGCCGGAGAGATAAATATATAACATGTCGTAACTTAAGAAGAGGTTCCAACCCTGGAACGTCTCGCTGGCATGTCAGTAATGCTGGCCCCTCCTTCTGAGGACACCACCGACACGGTGTCCTCAGAAGGAGGGACTGGGGACACCACCGACACGGTGTCCTCAGAAGAGGGACTGGGGACACCACCGACACGGTGTCCTCAGAAGGAGGGACTGGGGACACCACCGACACGGTGTCCTCAGAAGAGGGACTGGGGACACCACCGACACGGTGTCCAACAGCAGAGCGACTGGGGACACCACCGACACGGTGTCCAACAACAGAGCCACTGAGGACACCACCGACACGGTGTCCAACAACAGAGCCACTGAGGACACCACCGACACGGTGTCCAACAGCAGAGCCACTGAGGACACCACCGACATGGTGTCCAACAGCAGAGGGACTGGGGACACCACCGACATGGTGTCCAACAGCAGAGGGACTGGGGACACCACCGACATGTTGTCCAACAGCAGAGGGACTGGGGACACCACCGACATGGTGTCCAACAACAGAGGGACTGGGGACACCACCGACATGTTGTCCAACAGCAGAGGGACTGGGGACACCACCGACATGTTGTCCAACAGCAGAGCGACTGGGGACACCACCGACATGTTGTCCAACAGCAGAGCCACTGAGGACACCACCGACATGGTGTCCAACAACAGAGGGACTGGGGACACCACCGACATGTTGTCCAACAGCAGAGCGACTGAGGACACCACCGACATGGTGTCCAACAGCAGAGGGACTGGGGACTCCACCGACACGGTGTCCAACAGCAGAGCGACTGAGGACACCACCGACATGGTGTCCAACAGCAGAGCCACTGAGGACACCACCGACACGGTGTCCAACAGCAGAGCGACTGAGGACACCACCGACACGGTGTCCAACAGCGGAGCCACTGAGGACACCACCGACATGGTGTCCAACAGCAGAGCCACTGAGGACACCACCGACACGGTGTCCAACAGCAGAGGGACTGGGGACACCACCGACATGGTGTCCAACAACAGAGGGACTGGGGACACCACCGACATGTTGTCCAACAGCAGAGGGACTGGGGACACCACCGACATGTTGTCCAACAGCAGAGCGACTGGGGACACCACCGACACGGTGTCCAACAACAGAGGGACTGGGGACACCACCGACATGGTGTCCAACAGCAGAGGGACTGGGGACACCACCGACATGTTGTCCAACAGCAGAGCCACTGAGGACACCACCGACACGGTGTCCAACAGCAGAGCGACTGGGGACACCACCGACATGTTGTCCAACAGCAGAGCGACTGGGGACACCAACGACACGGTGTCCAACAGCAGAGCCACTGAGGACACCACCGACATGGTGTCCAACAACAGAGGGACTGGGGACACCACCGACATGTTGTCCAACAGCAGAGGGACTGGGGACACCACCGACATGTTGTCCAACAGCAGAGCGACTGGGGACACCACCGACATGTTGTCCAACAGCAGAGCGACTGAGGACACCACCGACATGTTGTCCAACAGCAGAGCCACTGAGGACACCACCGACACGGTGTCCAACAGCAGAGCCACTGAGGACACCACCGACACGGTGTCCAACAGCAGAGCGACTGAGGACTCCACAGCGTTTGCACGGGAGGAAAGCAACATGGCGTAATGATGGAGACACATGGGGGCAGCCGGTTTGGAAATCAACATGAGTGATGGTTTGTGCTGCGGTTGCACAACAGCGAGAGAACAAGACACATTTTGCAATTTAGTTTCAAAGAAAACCTCGCTGCAGTGCATGCTGGTCTATTTCCAGACCCCATTAAACTATCCCCAGGAGACTTGACGTACAGGTGCAGCGGGTATTTCATTTATTTTTATTGTAAGTATAGAAACAAATCTTTATCTGTGTTCTTTTGCAGACCATTGACATGCACTAAAACCTACAGAGCACACTGCAGGAGAACAACTCGACAACAATATTAGGGATCCTTTAAAAACGGTGTTTTGACCGAAGGACAGAGGGTCTGAGGACAGAGGGTCTGAGGACAGAGGGTCTAGGACAGAGGGTCTGAGGACAGAGGGTCTGAGGACAGAGGGTCTGAGGACAGAGGGTCTAAGGACAGAGGGTCAGAGGACAGAGGGTCTGAGGACAGAGGGTCTGAGGACAGAGGGTCTAAGGACAGAGGGTCTGAGGACAGAGGGTCTAAGGACAGAGGGTCTAAGGTCAGAGGGTCTGAGGACAGAGGGTCTAAGGACAGAGGGTCTGAGGACAGAGGGTCTGAGGACAGAGGGTCTAAGGACAGAGGGTCAGAGGACAGAGGGTCTGAGGACAGAGGGTCTGAGGACAGAGGGTCTAAGGACAGAGGGTCTGAGGACAGAGGGTCTAAGGACAGAGGGTCTAAGGTCAGAGGGTCTGAGGACAGAGGGTCTGAGGACAGAGGGTCTGAGGACAGAGGGAGGTTGCCCGCACTGCATGCGTCTCTAAAGGCCGGCGCCTTCTTTTCCTGCAAAACAAACACACCGTCTCTCTCACTCCGTAGTAAAGAGAGCCGTCTCAGATCATCCTGCTGCACAGCTTGTTGTTTAATGTGTAACAGGTGTGTGTGTGTGTGTGTGTGTGTGTGTGTGTGTGTGTGTGTGTGTGTGTGTGTGTGTGTGTGTCATTTAATCACTGCGAGTGTGAACGCAGACAGATATGCTGATCCGAACGCCATCCCATCACGCGATGTGTTATTAATACGGCCTCGGTCACCGATAGGTCAGTGTGTGAGGGGGACACGGCTGATGCGCTCTATTTACAGTTCCTCTTCACACGTGAGCCTCGGCGAGACCCTCGGGCGGCGGTGTATCAGTAACGTGGAACACAGACTATCGGCTCGTAAATCATATTATAAATCATAGCGGGGATTCGGAGGAGGCCACTTGAGAGCCTGCAGGCCGCTGCCGGCACCCGGAGTTCCACACGGCATGGAGTCAGGAATAGCCTCTGCAGGTAGGACTCCAGCAGATACCCCAGTGTGGACAGGAAGCGCTGCGTGGAGGGTGCTAACCGGCTAACGGCACAAAGCATTCTGATCAGACCGGGACATTTTAAAGTAAAAACATCAGGATTCAATGCATTTGAAACTGTTGTACTCACACACACACACACACACACACACACACACACACACACACACACACCACACACACACACATCTCCAGCAACTTCACAACGCATGCAGCAACTCGAGGAAACAAGGGGACACTAAAGAGCGACGCACACAGCTGGGAGTTTCCTTGGTAGGACATGTCTTCCGAGTCAGGTCCTTCAGAAGCGAGGCAAGAATCCTTCCTAGCCTCGGAAACAAAGAATGGTGGAACAGGCTAACAGGCTAACAGGCTAACAGGCTAACAGGCTAACAGGCCAACAGGCTAACAGGCTAACATGCTAACAGGCCAACAGGCCAACAGGCTAACAGGCTAACAGGCTAACAGGCTAACAGGCTAACAGGCTAACAGGCCAACAGGCCAACAGGCTAACAGGCTAACAGGCCAACAGGCTAACAGGCTAACAGGCTAACAGGCCAACAGGCTAACAGGCTAACAGGCTAACAGGCTAACAGGCTAACAGGCCAACAGGCTAACAGGCTAACAGGCTAACAGGCTAACAGGCTAACAGGCTAACAGGCCAACAGGTGTGCGTCACATGCGAGGCCCCGCCTTAAATGGAGCGCGATTTCCGCCAAAGATTTGGAAATTGGTCCGTGCGCAAAGCATTGTGGGGATTTTAAGACCGTGGAGGATACACATGTGCCGCCTCGAAATGTCCCGCAACGAAGTACGCCGGCCTCGGTAGAATTCCGAGGACCCTGGACATTGGAACAGTCCTTTGGCAGGACTCGATTACGTAGTGTCCTTGAAATAGTGGCTCTGTAGCATCCTTCCTCGACATTGAGAAACACCCCAGGGCTTTTTCTCAAAGTCGAGGACGCTTCCTTCCCAGCTGAAAAAACCCGCTTAGACCAATTTAGCTCACCAGCATCCACCTATCAGCAGCTTGTGTTTAATAACAGTATTACATATACCATGCTTGCCAGGATTCCAGGTGACCAGCAGACATTGTTTAAATACTGGTATGAAGTATTCAACCTTCGACCCAGGTCATCGTCTTCTCTCTTCGCTGTCTCCTTTCCCACGGCCTTGGGTATCGCTGCTATCTCTCTTCAGGAGGGGCAGCTTGGGCGCATTGTTGTTGCCAGTCTGACCGAGCGCAAGCCGCCATGAGGTAGTTTGCTGTTCAGGGACGAAGGCTCCTTGGCGCACGTTCTTTTCTGTGGACGGGAGCTCTAGTGAGATTCAGGGTCCATATTTGTTTAGTCTCGCTGATGAGGAATGTTGATTATTACACTCCGAACTAGATAAGACCTCGAGCTGCAGAAAGAGTTCTTCAGAATTCGTTTGGCAACCGCTGTGTCCACTCGTGACACACCACCTGTCTCGTCAATTCTCCGGCCGTAACTATGCTATTACGTGTGCTATATAGGTGTGTGTAGCCCTTCCTCCTGTCTGTCACTCCCTCTTTCAGCACAAGAACCAGAGGGGGGTTCAGTGGAGCCTGAATACCCGCACTGAGACCCTCACCCTGCACCCTGAGACCCTCACCCTGCACCCTGCACCCTGAGACCCTCACCCTGCACCCTGAGACCCTCACCCTGCACCCGGAGTCTCAACTCAGAGTTTTTCAAGCCTTTCCCGTTTTTTTGTATCAAACTAAACATTAAGCTTTCCCAACGGTGTGGTTTTCGTTTTGTGAAAAAGTGCAAATGCAGTGTTTGTATATAACTACCTCACATATTTTGTTGCTGTTGGTCGTGAAATTGCTCCTGCTTCCTCCGCTCTGTGTCAGCGGGGAAGCCGTACATTCGTACTCCTTTCTCTGAGCGATTGGAGCATCCCCAGGCAGCACAGCAAACCATGGTGGCGACTAGGAGGCAGCACAGCAAACCATGGTGGCGACTAGGAGGCAGCACAGCAAACCATGGTGGCGACTAGGAGGCAGCACAGCAAACCATGGTGGCGACTAGGAGGCAGCACAGCAAACCATGGTGGCTACTAGGAGGCAGCACAGCAAACCATGGTGGCGACGAGGAGGCAGCACAGCAAACCATGGTGGCGACTAGGAGGCAGCACAGCAAACCATGGTGGCGACTAGGAGGCAGCACAGCAAACCATGGTGGAGACTAGGAGGCAGCACAGCAAACCATGGTGGCGACGAGGAGGCAGCACAGCAAACCATGGTGGCGACTAGGAGGCAGCACAGCAAACCATGGTGGCGACTAGGAGGCAGCACAGCACACCAAGGTGGCGACGAGGAGGCAGCACAGCAAACCATGGTGGAGACTAGGAGGCAGCACAGCAAACCATGGTGGCGACTAGGAGGCAGCACAGCACACCAAAGTGGCGACGAGGAGGCAGCACAGAAACCATGGTGGCTACTAGGAGGCAGCACAGCAAACCATGGTGGCTACTAGGAGGCAGCACAGCAAACCATGGTGGCTACTAGGAGGCAGCAGAGCAAACCATGTTGGCGACTAGGAGGCAGCACAGCACACCATGGTGGCTACTAGGAGGCAGCACAGCAAACCATGGTGGCTACTAGGAGGCAGCACAGCACACCATGGTGGCGACTAGGAGGCAGCACAGCACACCAAGGTGGCGACTAGGAGGCAGCACAGCACACCTGGACAACACGGAGGAAAAGGCACCGACAAACTGCATGATATGCTATTCAACGTTTATTGAATTCCATGTATTTGCAATGGATGTTCCTAAAACAACACATTTAACATCATCATCACCATCATCATCATCATCATCATCATCATCATCATCATCATCATCATCATCATCATATGCTGCTAGTCCTTTGATAGTCACCTGTCGGTCTCCTGTCCTTTCTGAAAGCCATAAAGATGACATTAGTCATGTAGATAACTTGTGTCCTCAGTTACCATGGGGATTACTGAAACTACCATGAATTTAAGAAAATGGTAGAAATGAATCTAATCTGAATTGTAAAGCATTACTTTAGATCCCCTCCCTCTAAATGTATCAATAAACATTAGAAAGTGATGCTCCTGACTACCATACAAGTTTAAGAAGATAATATTGGTTTGAAAGAATTCAAAGCTATAAATAAACAGCAACAGGCTCTTTAACCAAGGCACTGTTCACACTAATCCTAATATTATCACTTAATATTAACAAATTCGATTTTATGTTTTAAAACATATTGATGTAAATACATACACATATCGATTTGTTGTATAAATATTGCAAATCAAAACCTTTATTCACTAATTATCTATCTCCTGTTATCAATGCATTCACATTGCCCGCCATGAAGGATCCTCGTCCACGTGAACCACGCGACGATAACCGTTTTTGGACTTCCGTTGTCGTAACTCTTCTATCTATATTTGAGAAACACCCAGAGTACGAACTGGTTCCTCCTTTTTGTACTGGCTGCAAAGAAAATCCATTTTCAGCCATTTCATTTCAATTCACAGATGTATCATATTTTCTGGTGCTTTCTGTGTTCTGTAATATGATCACATCCTCTTGAAGACATCTACATAAAAGCAGTTGATGGAAACGGCTCTGAATCCCATTTCGTTTTGCCAAGAGTTCAGGCAGTTGCCTAAAACTCGCGCAGCATTTTAATTGGAACATAACTATAAAGAAAATGTCTGTTTTTTGCTCCATCAACACGGAGGAAAGTCAATTTGCTCCCCTCTCCCACTGTCTGCTAACGCAATCCTAAACCACGTCTCATTAAATACTTCATTCATGTTTTCATTCTCTCCCTCATCACACACTCATCTCTGTGTTCCCATTGGATGTTGTTTCCTCACACAGAACTGCAGCGAAAACGGTCCAATTCAATTTGAACCATATTATATTCCAATTACAACGGCAGCACGAAACTCTGCACTCTGCATGAAGAACACCCGCAAAGCAGCATTCAGACTATCGTGGGAAATGAATATATCCACCAAACTCCTGCACAATAAAGTATCAGTATCATTTCAAGTATCTCTACTTCTCAAACTAAAGGTGTTAGTTCCACTAGTAGCGTTGAAAACGATGAACTTAATTTGGCATCATTCTCAGCTACACTGCAGCTATGGGATGTTTTTCAGAACCACATCCATCCTCTGTTCGAGGCTGCAGGATGATGTGAACATGGCCCAAGATCCCACATTTGTAAAAAATCTATTCTACTGTATTTAGCTAGAACATTAGCTATCTATCTAATATGCTAGCTAAGTTAGAGATCTTCTTTATAAGCTAGCTAATATTTGCTATAAATCTGCGTTTAGCTATGCCACGTTAGCTATCTATCTATTTGACTATTTAGTTAGCGAAAGTTAGCTATCTAATTTATAAGCTAGATAAAACTTGCTATCTATTCAACTATTTAGCTAGCGAACATTTGCTATCTATCTATCTATTTATTTAACTCTATTTAGTTAGCGAAAGTTAGCTATTTATCTAATAAGTGAGCTAGCTAAAGTTAGCAATCTACTTTATAAGCTAGATAAAACTTGCTATCTATTCAACTATTTAGCTAGCGAACGTTTGCTATCTATCTATCTATCTATCTATCTATTTAACTCTATTTAGTTAGCGAAAGTTAGCTATCTATCTAATAAGTTAGCTAGCTAAAGTTAGCAATCGACTTTATAAGCTAGATAAAACTTGCTATCTATTCAACTATTTAGCTAGCGAACGTTTGCTATCTGTCAATCTATCTATTTCACTCTATTTAGTTAGCGAAAGTTAGCTATCTACTGTAGCTATCTATTTGACTATTTATTTAGCGAAAGTTAGCTATCTATCTAATAAGTTAGCTAGCTAAAGTTAGCAATCTACTTTATAAGCTAGATAAAACTTGCTATCTATTCATTATTCAACTATTTAGCTAGCGAACGTTTGCTATCTATCTATTGAACTATTTAGTTAGCGAAAGTTAGCTATCTAATTTATAAGCTTGCTAATATTTTCTAAGCATTTAGCTAGACCAGAATAGCTATTTTTCTATCTATTTGACTCAATTAGCTAGCGAACGTTAGCTATCTATCAATCCATCTATCTATCTATCTATCTATCTATTTCACTCTATTTAGTTGGCGAAAGTTAGCTATCTACTGTAGCTATCTATTTGACTATTTATTTAGCGAAAGTTAGCTATCTATCTAATAAGTTAGCTAGCTAAAGTTAGCAATCGACTTTATAAGCTAGATAAAACTTGCTATCTATTCAACTATTTAGCTAGCGAACGTTTGCTATCTGTCTATCTATCTATTTCACTCTATTTAGTTAGCGAAAGTTAGCTATCTACTGTAGCTATCTATTTGACTATTTATTTAGCGAAAGTTAGCTATCTATCTAATAAGTTAGCTAGCTAAAGTTAGCAATCTACTTTATAAGCTAGATAAAACTTGCTATCTATTCATTATTCAACTATTTAGCTAGCGAACGTTTGCTATCTATCTATTCAACTATTTATTTAGCGAAAGTTAGCTATCTATCTAATAAGTTAGCTAGCTAAAGTTAGCAATCTACTTTATAAGCTAGATAAAACTTGCTATCTATTCATTATTCAACTATTTAGCTAGCGAACGTTTGCTATCTATCTATTCAACTATTTAGTTAGCGAAAGTTAGCTATCTAATTTATAAGCTTGCTAATATTTTCTAAGCATTTAGCTAGACCACAATAGCTATTTTTCTATCTATTTGACTCAATTAGCTAGCGAACGTTAGCTATCTATCAATCCATCTATCTATCTATCTATTTCACTCTATTTAGTTGGCGAAAGTTAGCTATCTACTGTAGCTATCTATTTGACTATTTATTTAGCGAAAGTTAGCTATCTATCTAATAAGTTAGTTAGCGAAAGTTAGCAATCGACTTTATAAGCTAGATAAAACTTGCTATCTATTCAACTATTTAGCTAGCGAACGTTTGCTATCTATCTATCTATCTATTTAACTCTATTTAGTTAGCGAAAGTTAGCTATGTATCTAATAAGTGAGCTAGCTAAAGTAAGCAATCAATTTACAAGCTAGCTCGAATATAACAAGCTAACTAGTTCATTCAAAATGTGGAAAAGCCATTTTTTACTAAAATACAGTAGAAACTGTTCATGTTTTACCTTTGTGGCTTCGATGTCTGTACTCTCTCTACGCTACTATTAGTGTTTTTAAGATTAGATAAGATGTATTTTATTGAGCCCAATTTGAGAGTTTCTTTTTCAGCATACATCCAACATGTCAATGTTAAAAGAAATCATTAAAAAGCTGGAAAATGAACAAACACAATATATAAACATCTCAAAATTAAATATATAAATATTAACAGTGAAAGATAAAAATCTGTAGACCGTCTGTCAAATAAACAAAATAAAGGGGGTCAACATACACTGTACAGTTTCCCCCGCTTTTATTTATAGATTTCTATATTTAAAGTGCACGGAGAAAAGGCCTGCGGGTGGGTTCTGAGTCTGCCTCGTTAGCATCTCATGAACCCGTCAGCGGGTTCTGAGTCTGCCTCGTTAGCATCTCATGAACCCGTCAGCGGGTTCTGAGTCTGCCTCGTTAGCATCTCGTGAACCCGTCAGTGGGTTCTGAGTCTGCCTCGTTAGCATCTCACGAACCCGTCAGTGGGTTCTGAGTCTGCCTCGTTAGCATCTCGTGAACCCGTCAGTGGGTTCTGAGTCTGCCTCGTTAGCATCTCGTGAACCTGTGAGCGGGTTCTGAGTCTGCCTCGTTAGCATCTCATGAACCCGTCAGCGGGTTCTGAGTCTGCCTCGTTAGCATCTCGTGAACCCGTCAGTGGGTTCTGAGTCTGCCTCGTTAGCATCTCATGAACCTGTCAGCGGGTTCTGAGTCTGCCTCGTTAGCACCTCGTTAGCATCTCATGAACCTGTCAGTGGGTTCTGAGTCCGCCTCGTTAGCATCTCGTGAACCCGTCAGTGGGTTCTGAGTCCGCCTCGTTAGCATCTCATGAACCCGTCAGCGGGTTCTGAGTCTGCCTCGTTAGCATCTCGTGAACCCGTCAGTGGGTTCTGAGTCTGCCTCGTTAGCATCTCATGAACCTGTCAGCGGGTTCTGAGTCTGCCTCGTTAGCATCTCATGAACCTGTCAGTGGGTTCTGAGTCCGCCTCGTTAGCATCTCGTGAACCCGTCAGTGGGTTCTGAGTCTGCCTCGTTAGCATCTCGTGAACCCGTCAGTGGGTTCTGAGTCCGCCTCGTTAGCATCTCACGAACCTGTCAGCGGGTTCTGAGTCCGCCTCGTTAGCATCTCGTGAACCTGTCAGTGGGTTCTGAGTCCGCCTCGTTAGCATCTCTTGAACCTGTCAGTGGGTTCTGAGTCCGCCTCGTTAGCATCTCACAAACCCGTCAGCGGGTTCTGAGTCTGCCTCGTTAGCACCTCGTTAGCATCTCGTGAACCCGTCAGTGGGTGTTACACCGGGTTGCACAGCCAGACTCCATCCTCTATCGATGTGAACTATTGGAAGCCCCGTCTTGTTTGTAGTTTTCAATCAGCGCCGTGACCTATTTCATAGACGGGTCATGTGTGTATTGATCACCAGTGTGTGTGGGGGTTGTCAGTCAATAAACACACACACACACACACACACACACACACACACACACACACACACACACACACACACTGTTCTGCAGACACTGAGGCTCGCGAGCTCAAACTTGTTCTTGTCTCTCTGTTTTGTTGGCGAGCTCTAATTTATCTGCATGAAAAGCACGTTTCTACTGCATTATCCACGGCTCAAAATAATTGGTTTTGGCCCCAAAATGTTACGGTTATAACTTTGAGTGAAAGTCTTTTGTTTTAGATTAGCAGCCGTTAATTTGAAGCCGCAGTAAACATCACATTGCATTACATTACATCACATTTAGCTGAGGCTTTTATCCAAAGCGACTTACAATAAGTACATTCTACCAGGAAGACACAACCTTGAAGAAAACAGAATCATAAAGTACATCAGGTTTCAAAGAGCCAATCGTTTCAAGTGCTACTCAACTGGCTTTAGAGGAGCCAGTCCTTTGTTAGTATATAAGTGCTTTGTTAGTATATAAGTGCTTTGTTAGTAGTTCTATCCTCGAGGTGGAGTCGAGAGAGATGAGTCTTCAGTCTGGAAGGTGTGTGAGCTTTCTGCTGTCCTGATGTCAATGGGAGCTCATTCCACCATCTTGGAGCCAGGATAGCAAACCCACGTGTTTCTGCTGATGGGAACTTGGGTCCCCCTCGCAGTGCGGGTGCAGCGAGT
The DNA here is from genome assembly GCA_036324595.1 of Champsocephalus gunnari. Taxonomy (NCBI): domain Eukaryota; kingdom Metazoa; phylum Chordata; class Actinopteri; order Perciformes; family Channichthyidae; genus Champsocephalus; species Champsocephalus gunnari. The sequence goes on along the minus strand of CM070450.1, from coordinate 2,916,072 downwards.
CGTTTGGCTGATGCAGAGCGGAATGCACGCGCTGGGGTGTACGGTTTAACCATGTCCTGGACGTAGGAAGGGCCAGATCCATTCGCAGCATGGTACGCAAGTACCAGTGTCTTGAAGTGGATTCTAGCAGTTACCGGAAGCCAGTGGAGGGAGCGGAGGAGCGGGGTGGTGTGGGAACATTCAGGAAGGTTGGAGACCAGGCGAGCCGCTGCATTCTGGAGGAGCTGCAGAGGTCGGATGGCACATGCAGGCAGACCAGCAGGAGGGAGGTGCAGTAGTCTAGTGAGGTGACGAGAGCCTGGACCAGAACCTGGGTCGCTCTCTGGGTCAGCTGGGGACGCGTCCTCCTGATGCTGTAGAGCGTGTATCTGCAGCAGCGGGTTGGAGCAGCGATGTTTGCAGTGAAGGACAGGTTGTTATCTAGGGTCACTCCCAGAGTCCTTGCAGTCTGAGTCGGGGAAACAACAGAGGGACCGATGTTAATAGTCAGGTCAAGAGAGGGACAATCTTTTCCCGGAAGGAAAAGCAGTTCAGTTTTGTCAAGGTTGAGCTTGAGGTGATGAGCGGACATCCACTGAGAGATGTCAGCTAGACGAGCAGAGATGCGTGCGACGACCTGGGTCTCTGAGCGGGGAAAGGACAGGATCCATTGGGTGTCGTCAGCGTAGCAGTGGTATGAAAAACCATGCGGGCTAATGACAGATCCGAGCGAGTTTGTGTACAGGGAGAAGAGGAGGGGACCAAGAACAGAGCCCTGAGGGACCCCTGTAGTTAATTGACAAGGGTTGGACTCTGACCCTCTCCAAGTAACCCTGTGGGTGCGGTCTTTGAGGTATGAGGTGAGGAGGCAAAGTGCAGAGCCTGAAACTCCAAGTTCTTGGAGAGTGAAGGAGGATCTGATGGTTCACCGTGTCGAATGCAGCAGACAGGTCCAACAGGATGAGGACAGAGGAGAGGGAGGCTGCTTTGGCAGTGTGCAATTCCAATTCAGGAGTGACAGCAAGGAGGGCAGTTTCTGTGGAGTGACCTGCCTTGAAACCAGACTGGTGCGGATCCAGAAGGTTGTTCTGATGGAGATAGCAGGAGAGTTGTCTAAAGACAGGAACGGGAGGAGAGAGACAGGCCTGTAGTTTATAACCTCAGACGGGTTGAGAGTGGGTTTCTTTAGGAGAGGGTTTACTCTCGCCTCCTTGAGACTGTTTGGAAAGTGACCAGAAGTTAGAGAAGTGTTGATGAAGAGGGAGAGAAACGGTAGAATATCAGGAGCGATAGTCTGAAGGAGGTTTGAGGGGATAGGGTCCAGAGGACAGGTGGTAGGGCGGGCAGAGGTAATGAGGGTAGGAACCTCACTTGGAGAGAGAGGGGAGAAGGAGGTGAGTGTGCGGGTGAAAGGAGGGTCTGGAGACCCAGCGGTGAGTAGAGGTGAGTCAGAAGAAGAAGAGTGAATATCATCAACCTTTTTTTCAAAGTGGTTTAGTGTCAGTGTTTGGAGTGAACAAAGCAACCCAGATAATATGTGTGAAGGAAGCTCGACTTTACGAGACAGTGTGTGAACGTGTGTGTTTGTTTACATCGTGTACTCATTTAGTTACTTGTTAGCACACAACAAATAACAGATTTTATATCTATTGAATAATCAGTAAATACACGTTTAACATTTCAACGTGTGACTTACATTTCCAAAGATATGATTTGTTTAAAAATGTACAATTGAGGTGAATCATTTCAAACATGATTTTACTGTATTTTTACTTTTCTTATCTGTAAATTATAACATGAATTTGTAAAAATCACATTTTCTTTCTGTATCAATAAAGATCTGCAGCAACACACATTGTTTTTAACATTGTCTTCTTGTTAATTTAACAGTATTGTTTTGATTTATGTGTTGCAGTTTGTGTGTGTTCAAACACATTATAAAGTGAAATTCAATCAATGTTTATTTATATAGCCCAATATCACTTCACAGTTTGTACAGAATATCAGTATGACAATACGACACCCTCTGTCCTCAGACCCTCTGTCCTCAGACCCTCTGTCCTCAGACCCTCTGTCCTCAGACCCTCTGTCCTTAGACCCTCTGTCCTCAGACCCTCTGTCCTTAGACCCTCTGTGTTCAGACCCTCTGTCCTTAGACCCTCTGTCCTCAGACCCTCTGTCCTCAGACCCTCTGTCCTCAGACCCTCTGTCCTCAGACCCTCTGTCCTCAGACCCTCTGTCCTTAGACCCTCTGTCCTTAGACCCTCTGTCCTCAGACCCTCTGTCCTCAGACCCTCTGTCCTTAGACCCTCTGTCCTCAGACCCTCTGTCCTTAGACCAGGGGTGGGGAGCCTTTTTCCTCTCAAGGGCCATTTCAATTTTTACAATATCCTCCGAGGGCCGTATACAAGTTATTGACCTCTGCTTAAAAATACTGAAATCACAGATTAATTTGGCCTTTCTTTCATGCTGTGCAAAGAAAAAGCAACCTCTTAATCCAGATATTTTACCATGTCTCGTGCACGCATGCACGTGCACGGTTGTGGCATGACCACCAAAACAGAAAGATATGGACACAAGATGTGTGCAAAAGTATTTAGTTTCCCATGTGGACATGATTTAAGTGGGGGGGGCCTACCTCCTCTAGGGGGGACCTAACCTCCTCTAGGGGGGGCATGCTGATTTTTTTTTAAATGTTGAAGTTGAAAGCATCAACCTGGTGCACTTTGAGAGCAACATGAGAGATCTATGGATACATCTCAGCATCCAGATGAAACAGAACTGTAAGCAGATTTATTTTTCTTTATGGATATTTTACAAATCACTCCCCTTTCTGTAACTGTATTCTTGTTTATTAATAACAACTTTTTGTACTGTCATATAGTATTTTATACCCGTTTACTTTATTCTCTTGTCTCTTGATAACTATAATGATCATACAAAGATGTGCCTTTACCTCACTGGTTGGAGAAAAAGCTTCTTATAGTCGTTAGCATAGCTAGCTAACCAGATGCTAATGACAACACAGGTATTGACTGTCTGCTCAGTGTGACGGATGGGCTCTTTCAGCTAGAGACACAGACACGCAGAAACTGCAGCATGAGTACGGCTCCTTGTGGGTACTGCAGTTTCTGGTGATCTCGGTCAGAACTGCACCCTGTTAGACGAGACATATACCACGTGATGACACGTTAGGCTCGTGTTGTGTTCAAGGACCCTGACCGCTGCCAGGAAAAACAGGCACTCGCTTGTTTAATTTTTTTGCGGTCTAGATTTCTCAATTTTTTTTCTTTTTTGCGTGTGTTTAGAAATTACCTCGAGGGCCGTACCAAATTGTCTCAAGGGCCGTATACGGCCCGGGGGCCGGAGGTTCCCCACCCCTGCCTTAGACCAGATCCAGGACTCAGGATGCAGGATCCAGGACTCAGGATGCAGGACTCAGGATCCAGGTCACATGATCCAGGACTCAGGATGCAGGACACAGGATCCAGGACTCAGGATGCAGGACTCAGGATGCAGGACTCAGGATGCAGGACTCAGGATCCAGGACTCAGGATGCAGGACACAGGATCCAGGACTCAGGATGCAGGACTCAGGATGCAGGACTCAGGATCCAGGACTCAGGATCCAGGACTCAAGATCCAGGACTCAGGATCCAAGACTCAGTGTACAGGATTCAGGACTCAGGATTCAGGACTCAGGATCCAGGACTCAGGATACAGGACTCAGGATACAGGACTCAGGATACAGGACTCAGGATCCAGGACTCAGGATCCAGGACTCAGGATCCAGGACTCAGGATCCAAGATTAGATTGATTTAACACATTCTCAAGTTAAAATTAACCATTCACTTTGGTTAAGAAGTTTACAAAATATGTCTTAATTAATTAATTTATTGGTTTTTTGTTCAGGGTTTTTCTAATGTCCCGATTATTCAGCACTTTACTGTTGACTTCACAGACTCTTTTTAAAGTGTGATCATTTATATTTTATAGATCTGTACTCTGATCTGTGTTATCATTGTTAAGGCAACATTAGCTTTAAACTTGAATACATCTCATCAACACGATAACCCTTATTAGAGAGACTCCTCGTGTCAGAAATCACATCCACTTGGATTTCAGGTGGTGGTGGGAATAGGGGATGCTTTGAAGGTCACATGGACGGGGTAAGTCGCGTATTTGTGAATAAATCATGTCAAGAAGTGACCTTACAAGTCCAGTTTGCATGTGTGTGACTTCCATCTTTATCTCCAGTCTTCTGCTGCACCTAATCTTCCTCCCGCTTCCCTCTGGATTTCCTAACTTTCTTTTTCATTTTCCTTGTCAAAATCCACCCTGTTTTCAATATCATCTGCCCTATTTTAATCCCATCTCATCTGTTCCACTCCTCCTCTTGTACCTCCTTCCTCACTTCTTCCACCTCTCCTTATCGTCTTCCCCTCATCAACTGTGTCCTCTAATTCCTCATCTCTCCTTCACCACCTCCACCTGATTCACCCTGTTCTGTACCTCTTTCCATTTTAAACTCATCATTACCATCATGCTCATTTTCTTTATTACTATATCTCTTCCTCTATGGCTCGCACACTTCCACCCACAGGTGACAAACTGATGCGCAGACGTGCAGCGTTTTTAAATAACCTCATTTATACGCCGCCTCACTGGATGCATGTTCATTTCTGATAAACAGAGAAATCCAGTTCTTTCATGCTATCTGCAAAACTCCCACAACAAAATCAGCTATCTGGTCAACTTGTGTTCCAACGCTTCATCGATTTCACCATTATCAATATTTTCGCTGGGTTAATTCACCAGAACCAATAACACAGCTGGGTGTATATAGCATTGCCAATGAAATACCTGGGTATACTTAACTTTAGCAATCATTTAGCCGGGTTAACTACCATTACCAATGGGTTAACTGACCATTACCAATGGGTTAACTGACCATTACCAATGATATAGCTGGGTTTACTTACCATTACGGAGCGTCCACACTACAGCTTCAAAGAGAGCTTGGAGCTGGGCGTGTCTGGAGCTTGGGGATTTTATTTCAAGCAACACGACCAACAACCAATCACATGAATCTCCCGCCCCCGACATACAAAGCAAAAACCCCCCGGGATTTTATGGGAGCAATATATATATATATATATAAACTCCCCAAACAGGCGAAAACCTACCAGTTTCCCCCACTGTCTCTGCCTCCTCCCTCCATGCTGGCTCCTCCGGTTTGTGTCCCGGTAGGGGAAGAGGGTCTGGTCATACAAAACCGGGTGTTGCTACGGCGATAGTTAGTTTCTCCTCCATCTTTTTTTGAAATATAGAAATGAACGGCGGGATATCTCTCCCAGCTTAGACGCGGTTTGATTGGCTACGGCTTCAGCTGTCAGATTTTGGGAAACGGGATTTGATTGGCTGGCGCTGGCTACTCCGGCGTCTCGCTCTGCTACCCACAATTCAGTTCGGCGAAAAAGCGCGGCTACGTGACGTCACCCCGTTCAAAGTGAATGGGCAGATTGGAGCAGATTGGAGCTCTCGACGCTGTAGTGTAGACGGGCCGTGACCAATGATATAGCTTGGGGAAAAAGCTCGGGACCGAAGTATTGTTTCCAAAACTAAAAGCATTTTAGATCTAAAAGAAGACCCAGGTTTTGGATGGCATTATAATAAAGCACCAGTCAACTTGAAGTGAGAGTTGTTCCAGATGTTGATGCTATGGACATTATTTGGACCGGTGGCCGGGAGTCACGTTCAAGCCATTATTCTGCATCAATATTGAAGCAAAAAAAAATGCTCCACCACACAATATTCAGGACTATATTTAGTCCAGCACATTACCAGTGACCTATGAAACACTGCAAGTGCCAGTCTTTTTCACTGGGAAGAATAATAACCCATGCAGTGTGGAGGCTCGACTACAGTCTATTCACTTGAGTGTCCTTCAATTCAAGTTCAAAACATAAAAAATGACCATAAAAAGGTTTGTCATGCACTGGCAGCGATGAAACATCCCCTGTCTATATTTACTGTGGAAAACTCTCTTTAGGCCAACATTTGTTATGCCTCAATGAGCAGGGCTGCAGATCTTGGATCACCACGAACGCCTCCCTCACATTACAATTGACATCTTAATCTCAGGAACCTATAAAACCAGCTGACTGGATAACAGCTCTCCATATGAGTGTCCTAAAGACCATATTGTCCACATGACCTTCCACTTGATTTACATTTACATTTGTCAATGATTGAGACGTGTTATCTGCATGTACATGAGGCCAGAAGGCATTGGAAGAATCAACATATTGCTTTTTTCAGACCCCCCAAAAGAGGTCCAGGTAGCCTCCATGTTTATGGGTCTACATATGGGCTTTGCCTCAGAGGAAAAAGCAGTCCTATTTCTTAACCTGCAGCCCTGGTGCGATGCTAAATAGTGAATTAAATGCAAATATATTTCTGAAACTAGGTTTTTTTTCAGATCAGTGAAACTCCAGATGCTCATATGTTACGTTTAGATTTAGATTTGAGGAGATAAGCTTATAATTATTCAACAGGATCAATACACTGATCCCATAGATCTGTCCAATTATTCCATCTATCAAACTAGCTAGCGAATATTAGCTAGCTACTTAACGAGCTAGCGAATGTTAGCTATCTACTAAAAAATTGTAGTTATCTACTTAACAAGGTAGCGAAAGTAAGCTATCTAATTGACAAGCTAACACAAGTTATTGATCTACTTAACAAGCTAGCGAATGTTAGCTATCTAATTGACAAGCTAGCGAATGTTTTTCCATCTACTTAACAAGCTAGCGAATGTTACCTAGCTCCTTGACAAGCTTGCTAACCATCTCTTTCTAGCTAGCTTACACAAGCAACCCATCTTACAAGCTAGCTAGCGAATTTTAGCTATCTATTTAATGTTTTTCCATCTACTTACAAGCTAGCGAATGTTACCCTATCTCCTTGACAAGCATGCTAACCATCTCTTTCTAGCTAGCTTACATAAGCAACCCATCTTACAAGCTAGCTAGCGAATGTTTAGCTATCTATTTAATGTTTTTCCATCTACTTAACAAGCTAGCGAATGTTACCTAGCTCCTTGACAAGCTTGCTAACCATCTCTTTCTAGCTAGCTTACATAAGCAACCCATCTTACAAGCTAGCTAGCGAATGTTAGCTATCTAATTGACAAGCTAGCGAATGTTTTTCCATCTACTTAACAAGCTAGCGAATGTTACCTATCTCCTTGACAAGCTTGCTAACCGTCTCTTTCTAGCTAGCTTACATAAGCAACCCATCTTACAAGCTAGCTAGCGAATGTTAGCTATCTATTTAATGTTTTTCCATCTACTTAACAAGCTAGCAAATGTTACCTAGCTCCTTGACAAGCTTGCTAACCATCTCTTTCTAGCTAGCTTACATAAGTAACCCATCTTACAAGCTAGCTAGCGAATGTTAGCTATCTAATTGACAAGCTAGCGAATGTTTTTCCATCTACTTAACAAGCTAGCGAATGTTACCTAGCTCCTTGACAAGCTTGCTAACCATCTCTTTCTAGCTAGCTTACATAAGTAACCCATCTTACAAGCTAGCTAGCGAATGTTAGCTATCTAATTGACAAGCTAGCGAATGTTTTTCCATCTACTTAACAAGCTAGCGAATGTTACCTAGCTCCTTGACAAGCTTGCTAACCATCTCTTTCTAGCTAGCTTACATAAGCAACCCATCTTACAAGCTAGCTAGCGAATGTTAGCTATCTATTTAATGTTTTTCCATCTACTTAACAAGCTAGCGAATGTTACCTATCTCCTTGACAAGCTTGCTAACCATCTCTTGCTAGCTAGCTTACATAAGCAACCCATCTTACAAGCTAGCTAGCGAATGTTAGCTATCTAATTGACAAGCTAGCGAATGTTTTTCCATCTACTTAACAAGCTAGCGAATGTTACCTATCTCCTTGACAAGCTTGCTAACCGTCTCTTTCTAGCTAGCTTACATAAGCAACCCATCTTACAAGCTAGCTAGCGAATGTTAGCTATCTATTTAATGTTTTTCCATCTACTTAACAAGCTAGCAAATGTTACCTAGCTCCTTGACAAGCTTGCTAACCATCTCTTTCTAGCTAGCTTACATAAGTAACCCATCTTACAAGCTAGCTAGCGAATGTTAGCTATCTAATTGACAAGCTAGCGAATGTTTTTCCATCTACTTAACAAGCTAGCGAATGTTACCTAGCTCCTTGACAAGCTTGCTAACCATCTCTTTCTAGCTAGCTTACATAAGCAACCCATCTTACAAGCTAGCTAGCGAATGTTAGCTATCTAATTGACAAGCTAACGAATGTTACCCATCTCCTTGACAAGCTTGCTAACCATCTCTTTCTAGCTAGCTTACATAAGCAACCCATCTTACAAGCTAGCTAGCGAATGTTAGCTATCGAATTGACAAGCTAGCGAATGTTTTTCCATCTACTTAACAAGCTAGCGAATGTTACCTATCTCCTTGACAAGCTTGCTAACCGTCTCTTTCTAGCTAGCTTACATAAGCAACCCATCTTACAAGCTAGCTAGCGAATTTTAGCTATCTATTTAATGTTTTTCCATCTACTTAACAAGCTAGCAAATGTTACCTAGCTCCTTGACAAGCTTGCTAACCATCTCTTTCTAGCTAGCTTACATAAGTAACCCATCTTACAAGCTAGCTAGCGAATGTTAGCTATCTAATTGACAAGCTAGCGAATGTTTTTCCATCTACTTAACAAGCTAGCAAATGTTACCTAGCTCCTTGACAAGCTTGCTAACCATCTCTTTCTAGCTAGCTTACATAAGCAACCCATCTTACAAGCTAGCTAGCGAATGTTAGCTATCTATTTAATGTTTTTCCATCTACTTAACAAGCTAGCGAATGTTACCTATCTCCTTGACAAGCTTGCTAACCATCTCTTGCTAGCTAGCTTACATAAGCAACCCATCTTACAAGCTAGCTAGCGAATGTTAGCTATCTATTTAATGTTTTTCCATCTACTTAACAAGCTAGCGAATGTTACCTATCTCCTTGACAAGCTTGCTAACCATCTCTTTCTAGCTAGCTTACATAAGCAACCCATCTTACAAGCTAGCTAGCGAATGTTAGCTATCTATTTAATGTTTTTCCATCTACTTAACAAGCTAGCGAATGTTACCTATCTCCTTGACAAGCTTGCTAACCATCTCTTTCTAGCTAGCTTACATAAGCAACCCATCTTACAAGCTAGCTAGCGAATGTTAGCTATCTATTTAATGTTTTTCCATCTACTTAACAAGCTAGCGAATGTTACCTATCTCCTTGACAAGCTTGCTAACCGTCTCTATCTAGGCTGGCTAGCGAATGTTAGCTATCTAGCTAGATATGGCCAAATGTTGGGCTCTCATAATTTAAAATCGTAAGAATGAACAAAACTGGATGGAAAAATATGATTGTCTTTATTTGGACAAACATTCTACCGTGCTATGACTGACGTGAATAAGCCCCAATGACTCATCACCCTTCAAAATGATCTAATGTTTGTCGATTAATCAGGACGACTTCTGCTCACCTTTAGAATAACTTGACATCATCTATTCCTCAGTGGAAATATAAAGGGTGTGCCGGGTTTGATGTGTAATTAAGAGGCGTAGTGTTCGGTAGACTATGTCATCATAACGAAGGTTCATTTCAATTTGTGATACGCTTCCCTTTTCTTGTCAATAAAGACGGAAGCATTTCAGTCAGATGTGTCCGGAGTGGGGATCATGAACTAATCCTAATGCCTTTCTTTTTGTATTAAAGTGCAAAGTAGATTAGGATTATAGCCCATTGGTACATCCCATTTACCTAACGTGTATCCTTGCGTCTTCAGTAGAGGCGACTAAGACGCAAAGACCAGAGAGAAATCAAGTATATCAAGAAATAGCATTTTTAGACACATGGAGTTTGTATTTGCAGTCAAACAAGGTCACGATGAGAGACTGTACCAACACATCTCCAGAGACATAGAAACCGAGCAGAGGAGCAGCACTGAACGATGGGAAGAGACCCAGATGTTCAGGGTACATCGAGGGCGATGAGCCGCATATTAAACATCAATAACAGATGTGCAAAACACAGCTGAAGGTAAACAGAGCCCATTGAGGAACCATGAGGTGATTATCACGTCTGAGTGTGCTTTGAAGAAACCAAAGCCTTACTGATGCTGCTTGAGGCCACAGGTTGCCAAACTACAGGGCAAAGAACGATTTTCAAACTCTGGAGTTTAGTTACATCACATTCACTTGTTAGTCGCTTCCATACTCAGCACTGAGGGCAATCCCCACTGGAGCACCTTTGGGGCGTCTCAGGGACAACGACATGCTGACTGCGGAGGGGTTTGAACCTGCGCCCCCCTGATCCCAACACCAACGCACTAACCCACAGCCTCCCAGCCTTGTTTAGTCTTAACATGTGTATAGATTCTCAAAGTTAACTGACATAACTCAAACCCAGTGCAACCCGTGCTGTGTCTTTATGTCTTTATTAGGATCCCCATTAGCACTAGCATGAGCATTGGCTCTTCTTCCCGGGGTCCTCACACACTCACAACAAACATAAACATACAACAAAATCAAAACAGCTCATAATTTCATGCTATTTACGGTGAAATGAAGTGAAACTAAAACGGCCATCCAATTATCGCCATCCTAAGGCCAAACAAAAGTAAATACAAATAAGTGTACATAATAATATATGCATACATAGCCACAGGCACAGTTCAAATGTACTTTGAAATACTTAAATATTTGTTTAGCAACCATTTGAAATGTACTTGAGAACGTTCCTGAGTGATGTGAGCCGGTGCAGAGCTCAGTTTATGTTGTGCATACTGCGCTTTAACCCTTTGTGAGCATATATCTGGTGAGTGGCTGTAATCTTTCTGACAAAATTCAATGAAATATAAGTTGTGTGAGAAGTCTAATTATTGTTAAAGGGCCCATTGTTAGGAACCTCGACTCAAGAGCTTGGAGGACTCAAGTGCACGACCCAGAGACAAAAAGGTTTTGTCTTTACTTGCAAATAAACTAAAACCACTCTTTTAGAGGAATGCACAAACTGACAGACGTGGCTGGGCGACTGTGGCTGCGAGGGAGTGCGGTCGTCTTTCAACCAGAAGGTTGTGGGTTCGATCCCAGCCCGTGCAGTCAACATGTCGATGTATCCTTGGGCAAGATACTTAACCCTGAGTTGCTCCCGATGGCCAACGGTGTGTGAATGTGTATGCGTGTTAGTTCCTAGAGTGATATACACTGCTCTGTATGAATGGGTGAACGACATGTAGCATGTAAAGCGCTTTGAGGGGTCTTAAAGACTGGATAAAGCGAGATATAAGTACAGTCCATTTACCATTTACCATTACAGACGTAAAGCGCTCTCGTGGCAAAGGCAAAACTCTGACTTTCATTCAACGATGGCTCAGATCTGACTTCTTGGAGCCACGAACACGACGAACCGACCACTAACACGGGGAGACAGGACAATATGTACATGAGGTGAGTGGGCACAGGTGGAGACAATCAGGGGCGGGGCAGACACTGACGATGGCGGGAAAAGGGACCAGAGCAGGAAGTAAAGGGACCTGGAACGAGGGGAGGGGAGGACAACAGAAAACAGGAAGTGGAACATAAACTAAACGAACATGATTGACGGGACACAACGCCCATGTCATGCCCGTGAACATCCCAAATCAACCAATGACCGGATTGGCCCAAATGGACCAGGACCCTCACCAGGGCCCCTCGGCTAACTAACAGGGCGTCCCATTGGCTTGCATGGAGCTCCCTGGCTGGTGACAGACGGGTTGGGATGGTGGAGAAACGCTCTCCGCCAAGTACCAAGCCAAACTTATTGTTTTCACTTCGGCTGTGAGTGTGTGTGTGTGTGTGTGTGTGTGTGTGTGTGTGTGTGTGTGTGTGTGTGTGTGTGTGTGTGTGCTCAGGGTGGGTTTCGCTTGTTCTCACTGTATCGCCGACCCGGAAGCCTGTCCGCTCCTCGCAGCAACGAGCCTCGCAACGTCCCGACCAATCAGAGCACAGTGGGCTCACAGGACAGAGAGGGAATACACATGCTATACAGAGACGCTGTGAGAAACCTGTGAGAGTCTGGAACATCGAACAAAGTGAATCTGTTCTAGTCGAGTCAACGATGGGACTATGACCAGGAGAAATGGCGTGACACGGAGCCTTTAAGAGTCACGAAGAATATATTCTGAGAGGCATTGGTGTCCAACACTGGTTTTGGTGCATGTAAATGGTCTGCAAAGGCTGAAATCCCTCCCCAGTGTGAAACGCCTCCTTTGCTCCTGAGCATAACGACATCTCTCAGGAACCCTCGCGCTCCTATCGGCTGCGCTTCCTGGTTTACGTTGTCTCGTTTCAGAGCCCTTTACTTCCATCCATTGTATGTCAGCCCCACCCTTGAGTGTCAGAGTCGACCAACTCTATAAATAGTCCTTCTGTCCCGTCTTTGCCAGTCCCTCTTTTTCAACGCCTAACCAAGAGCGCTCGCGTTAAAAAGGTTCGTGACACGCGGGAAGGATGTGTGTCGGAGTGTCTTCTCCCTTCCCACGTCGCACTGAGGACGTGAAGCCTCAGTAGGGGGGTCAGGACTGCAGCTATAGGGGGGTCAGGACTGCAGCTATAGGGGGGTCAGGACTGCAGCTATAGAGGGGTCAGGACTGCAGCTATAGGGGGGTCAGGACTGCAGCTATAGAGGGGTCAGGACTGCAGCTATAGGGGGGTCAGGACTGCAGCTATAGAGGGGTCAGGACTGCAGCTATAGGGGGGTCAGGACTGCAGCTATAGGGGGGTCAGGACTGCAGCTATAGAGGGGTCAGGACTGCAGCTATAGGGGGGTCAGGACTGCAGCTATAGAGGGGTCAGGACTGCAGCTATAGGGGGGTCAGGACTGCAGCTATAGAGGGGTCAGGACTGCAGCTATAGGGGGGTCAGGACTGCAGCTATAGAGGGGTCAGGACTGCAGCTATAGGGGGGTCAGGACTGCAGCTATAGGGGGGTCAGGACTGCAGCTATAGGGGGGTCAGGACTGCAGCTATAGGGGGGTCAGGACTGCAGCTATAGGGGGGTCAGGACTGCAGCTATAGAGGGGTCAGGACTGCAGCTATAGAGGGGTCAGGACTGCAGCTATAGAGGGGTCAGGACTGCAGCTATCGGGGGTCAGGAGGAGCAGCTGTTGGGATGTGAACTCATGTCACCGCAGACTCCGCAGGACCTTAACGTTTCAACACCGTATAGAGAACCGCTCTGTATCTTATACGATGGAGTGAAACGGAGAGCGCAGACTTCCACGGACGGTGGGTGCTTTGAAAAAGACGTGTTTCACATATATATAAATATCTGAACGTGGGAGGAACAAACGTCGTCCTGGTGTCAGTGGGAAGCTCCTTCAGACGGGAGCCAGGACACCAGGCGTGTCGGGGTCGGGGTGCACCCGGCTCAGCTTGTCCTCCTTCTCTCTTTCTCTTTCTCTCTTTCTCTCTTTCTCTGCAACAACTAAAGAAAGAATTACTGACCAAAATCATACATGTCGTTAAAGTGATGTGACGAGGCTGTGGTTGGAGTTCCATGTGTAGCAATAACAGAAGAGCGGCGATCGTAGAAGATGGAGTCTCTTTTAAATTAGACGGAGTGCTCGTTGAATAGAAAGCAACCCGTCCAGCGTGCTTCCACTCGTCTGATTGGTGCTCTGCGTGCGGGGGGTGCTGCTGTGAAGACGGCACCGGTGTTACTCATCTGCATAAAGCACGTCTGCTCGGCCGGACTCTGGGAGCTGACACCTTTATGCATTTTGATGCATTTATGTATTCACAGCCATGAATCTCATATCGTGCTTCTCCTGAAACAGATAGATATAAATCTGCAGAGAACGCGGAGATGGAGGCGAGTGATCAATAATCCCACCTGAAGCCGAAGCAGCCGTTTGAGAGATGACGCAACGTGCACCAAGGTTAGGGTGAGAGACACTCCATGCTGATATACACCTGAACATCAGAGGAGAGGACTCTTTAAAGTAGAGACACTACATGCTGATATACACCTGAACATCAGAGGAGAGGACTCTTTAAAGTAGAGACACTACATGCTGATATACACCTGAACATCAGAGGAGAGGACTCTTTAAAGTAGAGACACTACATGCTGATATACACCTGAACATCAGAGGAGAGGACTCTTTAAAGTAGAGACACTACATGCTGATATACACCTGAACATCAGAGGAGAGGACTCTTTAAAGTAGAGACACTACATGCTGATATACACCTGAACATCAGAGGAGAGGACTCTTTAAAGTAGAGACACTACATGCTGATATACACCTGAACATCAGCAGGAGAGGACTCTTTAAAGTAGAGACACTACATACTGATATACACCTGAACATCAGCAGGAGAGGACTCTTTAAAGTAGAGACACTACATACTGATATACACCTGACCATCAGCAGGAGAGGACTCTTTAAAGTAGAGACACTACATACTGATATACACCTGAACATCAGAGGAGAGGACTC
>CM070450.1:2886510-2901010 GCA_036324595.1 Champsocephalus gunnari | reverse complement strand
GACACTATAGAAACAACAAATGGGACATGTTCGGGAATATGTACATAAATAAATAATAAATTAATTAAATTGACGATTCCCGTCGTATTCGTTGCTACATGTATATGTAACGTTAAGCGCTTTGAGCATTCGGAAAAGTGCGAATGTAATGAATTAATATTATTAACTTGCCAAAAGAAACTGCTCTCAAATGAACGTGTATTAAGATATATCAACAGCGTTGTTATTGTAGGGTTTGTGTGAGACAAATAAAGAAGGGTTTCATCCTCAAAAAGCACAACTTTTTCCTCATCATTATATTCTCTCCGCTCCTCCACCGTTTGACTTCCTCCTGTTTCCTTTCCATCTTCCCTTTCAGCTTTATTTTGGATGAGAGGATTATCCCTGAGTCACTCGGAGGAGGAGAGAGAGGAGAGAGCCTTTGGGAAGGAATTGCCGGATCCATGAGACGAGTGTGTGTCTATGTGTGTGTGTGTGTGTGTGTGTGTGTGTGTGTGTGTGTGTGTGTGTGTGTGTGTGTGTGTGTGTGTGTTACGCAGTACTTAAAAAATAAATGATGCCACTGAAGCCCATTTGAATTGAACTGAGAGGATGAGAGTGTGTCGTAGGGTAAATTAAAAGAACACACACACACACACACACACACACACTCCAAAGGTCTGCCAGCCAATAGAAACAGCTGTTGTTGGACCGTCACCAGATTAATGGAAGAGAAGGGGGGGGGAAAAGGGATGAGGAGGCAAGAAAGAGGAAAAAGAAGGGAGGAAGAGAGGAAGTCATGTGACCGTGCTGTAGTTCCTTTATAGCCCAACATTAGCCACCTTTAGCTTAGCGGTGGAGACGTGAAGTCATGTGACCGTGCTGTAGTTCCTTTATAGCCCAACATTAGCCACCTTTAGCTTAGCGGTGGTGACGTGAAGTCATGTGACCGTGCTGTAGTTCCTTTATAGCCCAACATTAGCCACCTTTAGCTTAGCGGTGGTGACGTGAAGTCATGTGACCGTGCTGTAGTTCCTTTATAGCCCAACATTAGCCACCTTTAGCTTAGCGGTGGTGACGTGAAGTCATGTGACCGTGCTGTAGTTCCTTTATAGCCCAACATTAGCCTCCTTTAGCTTAGCGGTGGAGACGTGAAGTCATGTGACCGTGCTGTAGTTCCCTTATAGCCCAACATTAGCCACCTTTAGCTTAGCGGTGGTGACGTGAAGTCATGTGACCGTGCTGTAGTTCCTTTATAGCCCAACATTAGCCTCCTTTAGCTTAGCGGTGGTGACGTGAAGTCATGTGACCGTGCTGTAGTTCCCTTATAGCCCAACATTAGCCACCTTTAGCTTAGCGGTGGTGACGTGAAGTCATGTGACCGTGCTGTAGTTCCTTTATAGCCCAACATTAGCCTCCTTTAGCTTAGCGGTGGTGACGTGAAGTCATGTGACCGTGCTGTAGTTCCCTTATAGCCCAACATTAGCCACCTTTAGCTTAGCGGTGGTGACGTGAAGTCATGTGACCGCGCTGTAGTTCCTTTATAGCCCAACATTAGCCACCTTTAGCTTAGCGGTGGTGACGTGAAGTCATGTGACCGTGCTGTAGTTCCTTTATAGCCCAACATTAGCCACCTTTAGCTTAGCGGTGGTAGCGTGAAGTCATGTGACCGTGCTGTAGTTCCTTTATAGCACAACATTAGCCACCTTTAGCTTAGCGGTGGTGACGTGAAGTCATGTGACCGTGCTGTAGTTCCTTTATAGCCCAACATTAGCCACCTTTAGCTTAGCGGTGGTGACGTGAAGTCATGTGACCGTGCTGTAGTTCCTTTATAGCCCAACATTAGCCTCCTTTAGCTTAGCGGTGGAGACGTGAAGTCATGTGACCGTGCTGTAGTTCCCTTATAGCCCAACATTAGCCACCTTTAGCTTAGCGGTGGTGACGTGAAGTCATGTGACCGTGCTGTAGTTCCTTTATAGCCCAACATTAGCCTCCTTTAGGTTAGCGGTGGTGACGTGAAGTCATGTGACCGTGCTGTAGTTCCCTTATAGCCCAACATTAGCCACCTTTAGCTTAGCGGTGGTGACGTGAAGTCATGTGACCGTGCTGTAGTTCCTTTATAGCCCAACATTAGCCTCCTTTAGCTTAGCGGTGGTGACGTGAAGTCATGTGACCGTGCTGTAGTTCCCTTATAGCCCAACATTAGCCACCTTTAGCTTAGCGGTGGTGACGTGAAGTCATGTGACCGCGCTGTAGTTCCTTTATAGCCCAACATTAGCCACCTTTAGCTTAGCGGTGGTGACGTGAAGTCATGTGACCGTGCTGTAGTTCCTTTATAGCCCAACATTAGCCTCCTTTAGGGCTCCCTCCGCAACATGAGGCCCCACGCAGTCTGCGTGATCTGCGTGTAGGGAGGGGCGGGCCTGCATGAGACTGTGCTGCAGATCCTTTATATTCCAAAAGTTGCCAGGACAATCTTTAAATTAAACTATTTACAAGATACAGATGTGTGCACAAAAATGTTTGAGGAGTTTTGCAGCATCTAAAGTCAACAAATTAAATGACACGATGTAACGACCTGAACACTGCCGTAATGAGGAGAGAAAGAAGGGATGAGAGACTAACCCTAAGACACCCTCCTCGCTCCAGTGAGGGAGGAATCTCCCATAATTACCTCAGAGCCCACAAGACCACACACACACACACACACACACACACACACACACACAGGAAAAGAGGGAACAATGGGAAATCCTCACATAACCTCAGTAAATCCATCCAAAATGCTGCAAGCTGACAGATCAGGATCTCGCTGGCTCCTTGGAACAAACAAATACACACACACACACACACACACACACACACACACACACACACACACACACACACACACACACACAAACACAAACACGTGGGAACAACCAAAAGATGCTGTGAAGGGGAAAAAACTGGGTTAGAGAGAGAGGAGAGAACTAAAGAGGTGAAAAGCACCAGCAAAAGAGAGAGCGATCAAGTTCAAAAGAGGCTGAAATAAAAGCTGACACACACACACCACACACACACTCACACACACCACCACACTCACAGATACACACACACACACTCACAGATACACACTCACAGATACACACACACCACGATACACACACCCACACCACACACTCACAGATACACCACACCCACACACTCACAGTATACACACCAAACCACACACTCACAGATACACACACACACACTCACAGATACACACACACACACATCACACACCACACACACCACACACGATACACACACCACACCACACCACACACACTCACAGATACACACACCACACCACACTCACAGTACACACACCACACACACTCACAGATACACACACACACCAAAGAAAAGAAATTGAGAGGAAGGATGGAGGATTTTTTCTCAAATGCAAATCTTAAAGCATTAAATGGTCCATACACAGTGATGAGTGTGTGTGTGTGTGTGTGTGTGTGTGTGTGTGTGTGTGTGTGTGTGTGTGTGTGTGTGTGTGTGTGTGTGTGTGTGTGTGTGTGTGTGTGTGTGTGTGTGTGTGTGTGTGTGTGTGTGTGTGTGTGTGGCCTTACAAATCAGTGTGCCAACACAGCGTCTTTTGAAAAGATATGAAAGAGAGTCACATCCTGCTAGTTCACCCACCCATCATCGGCGTGGATTCAGCCTCAGATGCAAAGCCGTCACAGAGGATCCACAACCTGAATAATAATTGTAACATGTGCCTGAAGGAGAGACAAAGGTCCAGCGTGTTGAAATGCATAGCACAAGTTAACCTCGAGACGTAACTCAATTAACCTGTCAGTGTGCTGTTGGAAAAAGATTAGCCGTCTAGCTATCAAGCTAGCTGGGGGAGCCTCGGACCTGCTTTACGTCACCCCCCCCCCGGAGCAACGACACTTAAGATAAGAAGCAGCATTGTGCGGCGGCTATGCATGGGGCGCCTTGAGGGGGTTCCCGACATGTCGTTGCTGTGGAACTTCTACCTTCTTTGGGGGCCCCCTTCCGGTCCGGGCCCCAAGCAGTTCGCCAGCGGCACCCCTGCTTCTAGCTAGTTTGCTAGCTAACGTTAGCGACCTATCTAACGGTACGTCCACACAGCAGATTTTCAAAAATCTTGAAAATCTTGGAGCTGGGCGTGTCTGACAGCTTGGGGATTTTTTGTGAGCAACGCGACCAACAACCAATTTTATGCGAGCAATATATATATATATAAACTCCCCAAACAGGCGAAACCCTACCAGTTCCCCCTCTGTCTCTACCACCTCCCTCCATGCTGGTTCCTCCGGTTTGGATCCCGGTAATAGTTCTGGTCGTAAAGAACCGGGTGATTTGCTACCGTAACTTCTCGTTTGGAATATGAGGAAATGAACTGCGGTCTGGCTCTCCCTGCTCACACGCGGTTTGATTGGCTAGCGCTTCTACTGTCGGATTTGCATAAACGTGTTTGATTGGCTAGCGCTTCTACTGTCAGATTTGCATAAACGTGTTTGATTGGCTGACGCTTCCAGCTCAGCTTCAAAAGTTGAACATTGCTCAACTTTTGAAATCCTGGACATCCTGGAAATCTTCGCTTCGCTCCCCCACAATGCAGTTCGGGGAAAAGCGAGGCAAAGTGACGTCATCCCCGTTCAAAGTCAACGGGCAGAGAAGCGGTGGAAGATTCTTCTGAAGCTGCCGTGTGGACGTACCGTAACAGATGTTGAGATGTAGGGAGGCTGTGGCTCAGTGGATAGTGGGCTGGAGTTCGAATCAGGGGGGAGGAAGTTCGAGTCCCTCTGCAGTCAGCATGTGGAAGTGTCCCCAAGACACCTCGCCCCAAAGTGCTCCTGTGGGGATTGTCCACAGTACTCGATGTATGTAAGTCGCTTTGGATGAAAGCGTCCACCAAGTGACCTGTCATGTAATGTCGGTCCTCTAAATGTTTCTCGCCTTATAAAGTGTTATTACTTAATAACACTTTATTTACAAAGCTTAGAAGCCGTTTCTTTGGCTAATAGAGGGCTAGAGAGCTAAATGGCAATAATACTGGCTCTGACGGCCCGTCCACACGGCGGCGTGCGCTGACGCTTGCTGGCGGGCGTGTCTGAAACTCGACCAACAACCAATCACATGAATCTCCCGCCCCTGACACACAAGCAGCGGTTTGATTGGCTAGAGCTTGTACTGGCATACGATTCGATTGGCCGACGCCTCCGTCGAAGCGCCAAAAGTTGAACATTGCTCAACTTTTGCAGCGAGCCACGCCCCACTTCCCACGATGCAGTTCGGCTAAAAGTGACGTCACCCCGTTCAAAGTGAATGCTGTGTGGACGGGCCGTCGCAGAGATACTGTCGGTGACGTTATGGCTGTTTATTTACCCGTTTCCCACCAGGAACACCTGAGGACACAAATATTGGAAATAACCAATCAGACGTCTTCATCTATGGATACAATGCATTTCCAATAATTAACTTAAAATGGACTTTTATTAATCCCCGTGGGGAAACGGTTTCTCTGCATTCGACCCATCCTAGTGTTCGGAGCAGTGTGCTGCCATTGTGTACGGCGCCCGGGGAGCAGTGTGGGGAACGGTGCCTTGCTCAGGGACACCTCGGTAGCACTTGGTCTTGCCGGGACTTGAACTGGTGACCTTCCAGTTGCCAAGCCAAGTCCCCTATCGACTTCGCTAACATCTTGAAAATACCTTTCAACAAGACGTTCAGGCCTTTCCTTTGCCCTATGCTATTACTATAAAGTAATTAAAGCAGTAGTAATGATATGTTAATGTTCCAAAGATACAACCATGTTCCTGACTGGCTGTGTGGGTTAGCGCCTGCAGGGTTCAATCTGTTTTGTTTGTCTCTTATCTGCTGCGTATTATCGTCTTATCAGCCAAATTGCTGAGCTGGTACTACGGCTACGTCGCTATCAGCGCGGCAAGTTATCTCAGTATTAGCAGCACTTAACACTTAGTATAAAGAGAGTATTATTAGAGCTTCAAACTGACTGGTTTGAGTTGAATGCGACGTAGGGCTTTTTAAATTGATAGTGAACTGAGTTTAGGGCCCCTGGCCATCATAGTGCTGTATCTCTGGCTTTAGGGCTGTTGCCGCTCAGCCTTAGATGAGCCCATGAACCAATACGTTATCTATGTGACTAATATGTAGTCGAATGCTAGGGAATCATTCACGGCGGCTAATAGCTGTTTGCTCCTTGCCCCTCCGTACAAATCTCAAGAGACTGACGCTGCCACCGCTTGACCTACTTCCTGCCGAACGCGGATTGAGGAGCGATGACAGCGGAGAAGAGAGGGACATGTCGGAGAGAAGAAGTTCTCTCCTCAAGTCGACGGATCCATGACCTCAGATTCCCTGCAGAGAGAAGCTTTGTGGGACGAGTTTCGTTATCAGTGTATGATCAGGTTTACTGCAAGTACACAAGGAATGCTTAAAGGTGGGGTGGGTCATGCACTTCAGAAACACTTGTTGTTGGACCGGGGCGGGAAAGAGGGCAACGGGAATACGATTCTACAGTGTGGTCGCCCACGTCATATTCTTTCAGATTTTTGTTCTGTATCATCTGTATACTGACCTGACATGCCTATTCATTTGATTTCATACTGTATCTGCCACCTAGACTGACCATGTATGTGTAATGTTCGTTATTTTATTTTATGTATGTGTAATGTCCATATTTGAAAACTTCAATAAAAATATTATCTTCCATCGAATGCTCTTAACATCTCGATAGCAATGAATAAATACAAATATTTCCTCTATTGTTTAAACGCAACAAACTAAATAGACGCCAGCATCGTCCCCGAAACGGGCGCAGAGGAGTGAGAGCGACGTATCCTTTGCAGCGTAGCTCACCCAATATGGTCGAGCTGCGGCCGCGGCCAGTACACGGCGGTACGCGATGGTACACGACGCGCCCACCTGACACGACACTACGGTGGCTGAGAGGCACCACCGTTAAAAGCGAATTGACGAGATTTACATCATACAGCCCATGTAGTATAAACATTTATTTTAATTTCTTACAGTAGGAGAGGTTTGGGGGTTTAGGAGGGAGGAAGGAAGATTAGGATGAGGTAAAAAGGTAGGGAGTGGTTAGGGTTAGGATGGGGGGAAGGGAAGGGTTAGATTGAAGGGAGGGAAGAGAACTGCTACCCGGGAACGTTCACACTGGGTAGTTTATTTAGTTTAAACAATATTATCCAACGAGTTAGAGACCACAACGGAAGTGTAGTACCGCCGTTTGGCCACAAGACTCCGGCGCACTCCTGGGGGCTTGGTTCAACCTCCACTGTCCGCGGCCGCAGCTAGACCCTTCTCAGCTCACCCGGCAGGTGCGCCACATCAGACAGATGGCAGCTGGGTCCTGCAATCACACACGACCACACGCACAACCAGACGGCACCCCGCGTGGTGTGGAGGGGTCGGCACGCCAAATACAGACGTGTTAATGAAAGTATAACGAATATGCTTTTGTTACATGTTCTAAATGTGGTTGAAGATTTCACTTCAGTAAAACCTCGATGAGAGCATCAGATCTGGACCTGATGTCCACTGGGATGTCTCTGCTGTCAGAAAGTACAACACGAGCAGCCCTCAGTGTCTCCCTGCCCAGATCTGCATCGTGTCAGCGTGGGAACCCTGAACAGCATCCTCCCTCCAGCTCTCCCCGAAGCCCTGATGAAACTCTGGTTCGGAGGCTCAGGTTTCATCAGGGTTTCCCTGAAGCTGGGACTGAAGTCTCCCCAGAGCTTCGAGTTCAGAGGGGAAATCTGTCATACCAAAAAACATCAATTTATAAAGTCTGCTTTTGAGTTTTGGCCTGAACAACAATGCTTGGCTTGACTAGTGAAGTCTGGCAACAGTGTGTTACACATACAGAATATCAGAGGAGCAAGGGGAAAGCTAAGGAGGTCGTACTTCACCGCGTGAAACTGCGATGACATTTATTGGCCGTCTTGGGGGTGTGGTCGCTTCCGTTCGGGAGATGTTACGGATGTGTTTTGGTCCAAAGAACACAGAGAGATTTGGGTTCCAGATTTGATCATCAAGTGTTCTTGTGGAACTGGATGCTAACTTAAAGGAGCTGAAATGTAACCCTGAGATGGGTTCTGCGTGCTGGGGATGTGATATGCTGTGTCCATGTGTAGTGTGGCTGTCTTATGGGTGCTAACAGTGCCATGCAGGGGTATAGTAAAGGTGTAATCACAACGTGGTGGCAATATGTTGAGATTATCCTGCTGGAAAAATTGAGAAATCCTATTAGATGTTTTATAGTAATAATAATAATTAGAGCCGGGACTCGATTAAAAAAATGAATCTAATTAATTAGAGGCTTTGTAATTAATTAATCGAAATGAATCGCATTTTTAATCAAATATACATATCTGACCTGAGAACAGGGAGAAGCAGTTTCCACATGGATGTTACTCCAGGTGGTCGACAGTGGAGTGCAGTCCAGAGAGCCAGGGAGCTGGTTATTCTCTCAGACGTGGACTGACTGATCCTGGCCCTGAAACCAGTCCTCTGGGTTGAGTGTGGGTTGGGTCAGGGTGTGGTTCCTTGCACTCGGAGTCGGGCTAACGTCCACGCTAGCTGCTACATGCTAGCTGCTACATGCTAGCTGCTACATGCTAGCTGCTACATGCTAGCTGCTAGCTGCTACATGCTAGCTGCTACATGCTAGCTGCTACATGCTAGCTGCTACGCTAGCTGTACACGCTAGCTGCTACACGCTAGCTGCTACATGCTAGCTGCTACACGCTAGCTGCTACATGCTAGCTGCTACATGCTAGCTGCTACATGCTAGCTGCTACATGCTTTGCATTTAGGTGATACTTTAGGCTTGATGAGCTGCGGCTCTTGTCGACGCTTCCACCCGTCCGTTTTTTAAAACAAAATGTCCCATCCACGGGGCCGACCAAAGCGGTCTCATCAGCTTGTTCGTTCATGTTTGACTATTGTTCACCGTGGTTTGTTGTTGTTTGAAGTCCCATGCTGAAGTCATGAACGTTAGTTGGTGCTCCAGTATAATCGGTACGCCTGAAACTCATCCAGTGAGAAACGTTCCGCTGTGCAAAAATAAGTGTGATTAAAATGCGTGAATTTTTTTAACTCGTTCATTTTTGTGTAATTAATTAATCTTAATTAACGCTTTAAAGTCCCGGCCCTAATACATGTTATTTATAAAGCGCTTTTCCTGGTGCTCAAAGCGCTCTACAAGCATGTAAAGAAAAATAACAAGAAAAGTAAAAAGTGCTAAACTAGGAGGAATAAGGGCGAGGGGTTAGGGGATTAGGAGTTGAAGGCAAGAGCGAAAAGGTGAGCTTTGAGGGCTTTTAGAAGAGTAAAGGGTGAGGCTGTTTAAGAAAATAGTTTTTCATTAACGTTTTTATGTCAGTGAAGCAGTTGGTGAGTTAGGAGTGTGTGGAGAAATATATCCAGAGTTGGGAAGTAGTTGAGTACAAATAATTTCTGGAAACACCAGGTGAACACCCCACTGGTCACAATAATATTATCATGCCATTGCCTATATGTGGTATTTTAGAGTTGACTAGATATTGATTAAGGCAATAGACACACACTGCGGCGGGCTTGTCTGAGACCAACAACCAATCACATGAATATCCCGCCCCGGACACACAAGCACGCGGTTTGATTGGCTAGAGCTTGTACTGGCATATGATTTGATTGTCACAATGCAGTGTAACGGCACCTACACACGGCGGCGTGCGTTGCGCTCTGCCCATTCACTTCGAATGTGGTGACGTCACGCTTAGCCGAACTGCATTGTGGGAGCAAAGTGTAGCTTTCATGTGATTGGTTGTTGGTCTAGCTTCAGACATGCCCGCCCCGTTTGCCCGCCCCGCGTTTGGGGGTGCTGCAGCCCCTTCCCGCGTCCATGTTGATTCCACATGGTTACTAAGATGTGATGAATATTTAGTGCTCAACACTGAAATGATATTTGTGTTGGCCTGTGAATATTGTTACGTTTTCCAATGGCTTGTCTTTGATACAAGGGCAGAGTTACTTGAACATTATAACGTTATTATTCCCTTGATTTAAAAGGTTCATGCAGACGACCTCCGCCCTGCGGCGCAATGAGATCATCCATGATGAGCTACCTGCTGGAGAGACCCTGGAACGCTGGCCTGCCTTGAAAATGGAGTCACAGGTGGAAATATTTTATTTATTACAACTATATAATTATATTGCGTGCCTTTGTCACTTTGACATGTTTACTCAGATCTAGCATGTCATGTTTCTGTTTATCTCTGCTGCCTTCAGTCCACACATACATACTGTGAATTAAATAGTCATTTTATATTTTAGCAGAGTTTCACGGGATAACGAACCTCAACCTGAAGATCCACTTCTATGCGGAGTTGGATAGACATGTCCTCCGTCTTCAGAGCCTGGTCAGGAAGAAGGCGGCAAGGAAAGGAAGCTGAAGTTCTGGATCAGCTAGTCGCCTCCTATGACCTCCAGGTGAGTCGGTTATGCCTCTTGGTGTTTTGTTCTCATACTAGAGTGGATTATCTTTGTCAACATGTTGATCTCTGCAGTCACGGAAGAGCCCTTTCTTGTGATATCAGTTGTTGTGTGGTTGTACTGTTTAGCATCCAAAGTAAAACAAAGATATGTTCTCTCACTCAGGGAGCAAGGTGACGTCCGTGTCCTCCGCGCTCTGCCTGCACGTCTCTGAGGCTGTGGCATGTCAGTCAGCATTATAACTGTTTTCAATGTATGTGACAAAACATAGTTAATCTTGTTACATTGTTCAGGAGCTCTATCGCAGGGAGACAATTATTTGAATTGTTATAGTGAAAACATTATAAGAAATTATAGATTTTAGGACGTTTTTCCTTGTACGATGTGAGGGTCTAAGGACAGAGGGTCTGAGGACAGAGGGTCTGAGGACAGAGGGTCTAAGGACAGAGGGTCTGAGGACAGAGGGTCTAATGACAGAGGGTCTGAGGACAGAGGGTCTGAGGACAGAGGGTCTGAGGACAGAGGGTCTAAGGACAGAGGGTCTGAGGACAGAGGGTCTGAGGACAGAGGGTCTAAGGACAGAGGGTCTGAGGACAGAGGGTCTAATGACAGAGGGTCTAAGGACAGAGGGTCTGAGGACAGAGGGTCTAATGACAGAGGGTCTGAGGACAGAGGGTCTGAGGACAGAGGGTCTGAGGACAGAGGGTGAGGACAGAGGGTCTAAGGACAGAGGGTCTGAGGACAGAGGGTCTGAGGACAGAGGGTCTGAGGACAGAGGGTCTAAGGACAGAGGGTCTGAGGACAGAGGGTCTAAGGACAGAGGGTCTAAGGACAGAGGGTCTGAGGACAGAGGGTCTGAGGACAGAGGGTCTGAGGACAGAGGGTCTGAGGACAGAGGGTCTAAGGACAGAGGGTCTGAGGACAGAGGGTCTGAGGACAGAGGGTCTGAGGACAGAGGGTCTAAGGACAGAGGGTCTAAGGACAGAGGGTCTGAGGACAGAGGGTCCAAGGACAGAGGGTCTGAGGACAGAGGGTCTAAGGACAGAGGGTGTCGTATTGTCATACTGATATTCTGTACACACTGTGAAGTCCACTGAGACAAATGTAACATTTGTGATATTGGGCTATAAATAAACATTGATTGATGGATTGAGTTTGAAAAAGTATGACCTGTCCTGGTGTCAGCAACGCTTGATTCTGTCACTGAGGTGTTAAACATCATCTCTCGTGTTGCTCACATCCCGTTCAGGGTCTCGTTCCACGATTTGAATATTGCTATAAGAATTGTACTTATTGTAAGGTACACGATGGACATGTTGAATATAATCTCCCTTTACTTCAACACTTCAGAGGTGTTGATTTCTACTTTAGGATTTATTTGAAATTAAGCTCTTTAGGTTTCAGTGTAAAAAACGGGCTCACGTGATTTAATAAAATACACAATCAAGAGAGGGCTTTCTGTCCTGCAATAATCTCCAGTGTTCCCCATATGTTTTTGTATGTCGTAGGGAGAGATTATACTGTAAATATATATTCAGTTGCCAGTTTCTTAGGTACAACGAGCTAATAGTAACAGTCTAATACGGTGATAACATGAGTCCTACCCTGATGAAGGTTATACATGTTTGTTGTTGAAAGCATTTATGTCCACCGATTGGTTATTTTGGAGGCTGGCGTTTCTGGCGCCGTAACATCATGTGGTGCAATGCTAATAGGCGTTTCCTTAAACCCACGTTCGGCACAAAACATACGGTTATTTGATGTGATGTGTCGCCGATGTATTTTTCAGAAAACACATTTCTGAGAGAGGCGATTTGGGTAACGTGTATCTGTTCTTGTCATCAGGTGGAGCGTCTGACGATCCAGACACAGAGGGCATCGCGGTCGGACTTCTCGTGATGAGAGCCAGGTCAACAGACGCCACGCTCTTCTGCCCAGAGAGCATCGCTGTTGTCATTGAGGGTAACGGCGTTATGGAACTCCCCACACTGGCTGCCGCGTTCATCCTGCTTTTTGCACTGACCTTTGCCCTTTGACCTTTGCCTTGCATCTGAGCTACCCAAAACACTTGGCCAACACGTTCGACTTCACCCAGAAAGTGTTGATGGGCCTGATGAGGGGAACTTGAAGCCCTCGAAGCCCAGGGTGTCGAGCCTGAAAAAGCTTTTCACACACACACCACACCACACACACACACACACCACCCACACACACACTGTTCTCCTCTGTTTACATCCTGCTGCTTTACATCTGTGTTCATTGACAGATTTGTTACGGTTCAGCTTCGAGTTGAAGGACTGTTCGTAGATGTTGTTTTATACTTTTATATGTATTGGGTCTTTAAGGTCCATGTGTTAAATTAATACGCAGAACTGTTCCTGAAAATTCTCTTCACTCATAAGTGATGGTTAAAATACACACAGATATTTCTCAAGGCCCTAGCACTGTTTTTAAGGTGTTTTTTAAATGTATTTAAGTGTTAAATATATTGAATTTGTATTGTGCTAAAATGCATTGTTCTTTTGTAGTGGGAATGGAATGTTGCCGATTTGCCAAAGCTGTTCAAATTATCAATAAATCCATTTTTATATATATACGGTGTGTTTGGAGATAATTAATTACACTATTATTATTATATTCTATTTAGCCCAACAATATAGTTAATTTCAATCACTAGCTTGGGTCAATGATCCAGCCCAGCACATGGGTTAAGCCAACCCAGCGCGTGTTCTGTCCGATAGTGGCGCAGCAGCTGGGTTATGATTGGGTTATTTTTTAACCCAGTAGTTTTAAGAGTGTAATATAAAGGGAGGTCAGGTACTCTTTAAAACAGCTGCTAGTTATGGGTACTTTTTACTGAAGCACACTTCAAAGCCCTCTTTACTTTTACTTGAGTAAATAAGTTTAGTCAGTACTTCTACTTTTACCAGAGTATTTTTAAACACGAGTATCTGTACTTCTACTTGAGTAAAGGATGTGTGTACTTTTGCCATCTCTGGAAATATTTTGTTGAGAGGTAGAGCTGTGTGTCATCGGCATTACAGTGGAACCGGAGTTGTAGTTGACGGAGGATTTGTCCAAGTAGGAGGATGTAGAACAGAAGGGGACCAAGTACAGAGCCTTGAGGGACGCCACGGTTAACGGGGGCTGCGATGCTAATTTCCGGGCCCACTGCACCGCTTTATAGACATGAATTAATTATGTGCAGTGTATACACAACACAGCTTGTGCAGGATAGTTAAAAGTGTATATTAAAGGACTAGTACTAAAATATTTAGCATCACACTTGGCATTTTACGGTGGTGGTAATGACATTTAAATCTACATTTCACTTAAAGGCCACGCTGTCACCTCACAAATGTTAAGCAAAGTTATTTTTTGTCTTCGTGTCCTGAGATAACATTATCAGACTCTTTAGCACCTTCAGCTGACACCTTAGACCTTGTCCTTTTGATAAGATATCAGCCGCGCCAAGTTCAAGAAACACCCTTGAGCAAGGCATTCAGCCAAGGAAGAATCTGACACATGAAAGGTGACTGAGTCCAGACTGAACCGGAGTTTACTCTACTTTCATTTTGACAGAGGTGGGAAGTAACTAAGTATATTTACTCAAGTATAATTTGGGATACTTGTACTTTACTCCACTACATGTATTTAATCCCTTTAGTTACTTCACAGATCTGGATGAATGATGTGAAATATAATCAAGTGTTGAATCAGACTTTAGTTCCACCTGGAGTAAATCCACCAGCTACCCTGCAGTCTACAAAGTACTTCAGACTAGCTGCACCTCCACCAGCTACCCTGCAGTCTACAAAGTACTTCAGACTAGCTGCACCTCCACCAGCTACCCTGCAGTCTACAAAGTACTTCAGACTAGCTGCACCTCCACCAGCTACCCTGCAGTCTACAAAGTACTTCAGACTAGCTGCACCTCCACCAGCTACCCTGCAGTCTACAAAGTACTTCAGACTAGCTGCACCTCCACCAGCTACCCTGC
>CM070450.1:2866510-2869010 GCA_036324595.1 Champsocephalus gunnari | reverse complement strand
CACACTCACACACACACACACACACACACACACACACACACACACACACACACACACACACACACTCAATGTCATTTTCACAAACACGTACGCTCACAAATGTGCTTATAAAGAGATATATATCTGTCATATTCTTTTACTCTCTCATGTGCACTGTTCAAACATACACTCCTTCTTCTTGTACTCACACACACACACACACACACACACACACACACACACACACACAGTTTTCCCCATAACAGCAGTCCAATCCATTTATTATTAACGAGACGGCCGTCATGTCGGGGCCTGAAGGTCACTGGCATCAATAACTGCTGGTAGCCACTCGACGACCCCACTCTCTCACACACACACACACACCTACACACACACACACCTACACACACACACACCTACACACACACGCACACACGCACACACAGCTGGTTGCATTACGAACATGTCTTCGCTCGCACATCCTGACAGCGGGAAGCAGAAAGTTCTTCCACTGATCCGAGTTATCTCATTTCAGACCTGAGAGCGAAGGACTCAGCGAGCAGTCGGACTCTCGACTCGTGCAACGCGACAACGCCTCACGGAGCCACGTCGTATACACACATCGAATTAGAATGAATGAATGAAACAGGATCAATTGCATTCTTGGGCGAATTGATATCAAGCTTTATTTGGAAACGTCTGCGACTTTGAACTTTTGAAACGACTTTATTTGCAGCTCCTTATCAAAACCACACCTGATCTTTACACAAAGACGTGTGTGTGTGTGTGTGTGTGTGTGGGTGTGTGTGTGGGGGGGGGTGCGGTGCGGTGTCAGTGGTGTGTCAGCGTGTGAGTGTGTGGTGTGGTGTGTGTGTGTGTGTGTGTGTGTGTGTATGTGTGTGTGGGGGGGGGGTGCGGTGCGGTGTCAGTGGTGTGTCAGCGTGTGAGTGTGTGGTGTGGTGTGTGTGTGTGTGTGTGTGTGTGTGTGTGTATGTGTGTGTGTGGTGTGTGGTGTGTGGTGTGTGGTGTGTGGTGTGTGTGTGTGTGTGTGTGTGTGTGTGTGTGTGTGTGTGTGTGTGTGTGTGTGTGTGTGTGTGTGTGTGTGTGTGTGTGTGTGTGTGTGTGTGTGTGTGTGTGTGTGTGTGTGTGTGTGTGACCGAGGTGCAGCTCAGTGATCATGTGAATGGTTTGTCTTTGAGGAAACAACTTTGAGTCGGCACAAAATCATGAAGGGTGAGCAGGAAGCAGAGTCGAATAAGTCAGAGAGAGTGTGTGTGTGTGTGTGTGTGTGTGTGTGTGTGTGTGTGTGTGTGTGTGTGTGTGTGTGTGTGTGTGTCTATGCGTGCATGCGGGAGGGCGTGCGTGTGTGTGCATTTGTGGGATTACAGCATCATCATCTGGCTAAAGAGGGCAGGAGGTTCAACATCCGATCAGTGCAGATTAACAGACTGCCCGCTTTGCTTCCATTTACTACACTACTACACGCACTACTACACACACTACTACACGCACTACTACACACTACACACACACTACTACACGCACTACTACACGCACTACTACACACACTACTACACACACACTACTACACACACTACTACACACACTACTACACACACTACTACACACACTACT
The DNA here is from genome assembly GCA_036324595.1 of Champsocephalus gunnari. Classification (NCBI taxonomy): domain Eukaryota; kingdom Metazoa; phylum Chordata; class Actinopteri; order Perciformes; family Channichthyidae; genus Champsocephalus; species Champsocephalus gunnari. The sequence continues at coordinate 2,867,396 of CM070450.1, read as the reverse complement.
ACACGCACTACGACACGCACTACTACACGCACTACTACACGCACTACTACACGCACTACGACACGCACTACGACACGCACTACGACACGCACTACTACACGCACTACTACACGCACTACTACACACACTACTACACATTACTACACGCACTACTACACGCACTACTACACGCACTACTACACGCACTACTACACACACTACTACACGCGCTACTACACACACTACTACACACACACATTACTACACACACTACTACACACACACATTACTACACACACATTACTACACGCACTACGACACGCACTACGACACGCACTACTACACGCACTACTACACGCACTACTACACGCACTACTACACGCACTACGACACGCACTACTACACACACTACACACACACTACACACACACTACACACACACTACACACACTACACACACACTACTACACACACTACACACACACTACACACACACTACACACACTACTACACACACACATTACTACACACACTACTACATACACACATTACTACACACACATTACTACACGCACTACGACACGCACTACGACACGCACTACTACACGCACTACTACACGCACTACTACACGCACTACTACACGCACTACGACACGCACTACTACACACACTACTACACACACTACTACACACACTACACACACACTACACACACTACACACACACTACACACACACTACACACACACTACACACACTACACACACACTACTACACACACTACACACACTACTACACACACTACTACACACACTACTACACACACTACACACACACTACTACACACACTACTACACACACTACTACACACACTACAACACACTCTACTACACACGCTACTACACACG
>CM070450.1:2859010-2861510 GCA_036324595.1 Champsocephalus gunnari | reverse complement strand
TAGCTAACGTTATTTTAGCTATTAGATATGATATGTAGTTGTTAGCAATTTAATATTATTATATCATTTAATATAACGAAGCTTTCTTTACAACTTCTTTGTGATAGTGCAGTATTCGCAGACATGAGCTAATGAAAACAACCTGACTTTGCTAGCAGGCAAAAAACTGTTACCGAGCTATATTAGCTATCATTATACAGCCTACCAATTGGATCAAATATAAAAGTCAGCCGAATTAGTGTTGATACTGCAAGGAGACGTATTGCGTGAAAATAAATGTAAGATGTTGTTTAATGGCTGATATATTTATGATCCACGTCACGTATTCAGTTTTGGCGGCAGTTCTCCTGTTTGTCCAGAAGTCTTCTCATCAGGGCTCTATAAATAGAGAACTACGGCAGATATGTAATATTTAATGCAGCCGAACCGTGTATTACAATGCCGTTATGTGATGAGTTCCAAAGAGAAAAGCAAGCACACTCGGAATAAAGTATTATTTTATTTTTTTAAATGTTTTCGGATTTCACATCGCATAAACACCAAATCCCAGCATGCATTGCGGCTAAACCATCCAATCATCGAGCTGAGGATCTTGCCTACGTCTGTTTCCGGTTTCGTTTATGACGGATGCATTTTGTTATACACACATTCCTTCACATTTACATTTTAATTTGCATTAAAGTATTTCGTGAGGCCTTCTAACATGTTTTTAAATATAACTACGGTTGTAGTTGAAGAGTTTGTAAATGAACATGAACCGAAGCTGTTGCCTGGCAACGCAATGGCACAACGTCCGTTAATTCCACATTCACACGCACGGATTAACATCGATTTGATACATTAATGTAGCCTTTGTTTCTGCTCAAAGAGGAGTCGACCAGCTGGGGCAACAAGAACATCGGCGAAATCAGTGACATCAAAATAAATCATTATTATATTAATATTGACAATAACAACCGAGCGTCGGCTTGGCATTTCCGGGTATTTCTCCACTGGTCGGGCCGTGTTAACAATACCGTGTAACTGTCACGTTTGAAGGGACGAAATCGTGACATCTTCACGTCTCCCAGCCGTGATACCGGGTTGAATTAAACGCCCACCAGTCTCACGGCATTTCGTGTTATAGTCACAAAATGTAATCTGTTGATTCGTGTTCACCAACACGATGTTCCCCTTTTTCTTCGTGTCACACAGAACGATTCTAAAAGCAATGTAAATAATAACAAATTAGAATAAAAAAAAGATTTTTAAAAATACAGATTTCAGTATTCTGAGGCTCTGAGCCCCATTTATTTTCCTCGCGGACGAAAAAAATAAAGTTATACGATTTAAAATAAAAACAATACTCGTGGCTTGATATTGAGTAAGAACATGTTTTTATGAACCACACAGCTTCCGGTCTTCCAGGACCAAAAAGACGCAGGCACGAAACACACTGCCAACAGAAATACATTGCTTTTAAAATCGTTCTGTGAGACACGAAGAAAAGGGGGAAATCGTGTTCACGAATCAATAGATTAAATATATTTCGTAACTATGCACGAAATGACGTGAGACTGGGTTGCAAGCAGCATACATAAGTGTCTTAGTGTTAGTACACTGTTTTATTACATTACATTTAGCTGAGGCTTATTGTAAGTCGCTTTTATCCAAAGCGACTTACAATAAGTGCGTTCGACCAGGAAGACACAACCTTGAGGAAAACAGAATCATAAAGTACATCAGGCTTCATAGAGCCAAGTATTTCAAGTGCTGCTCAGCTGGCTTTAGAGGAGCCAGCCCTTTATTAGTATATAAGTGCTCCGTTAGTAGTTCTATCCTCGAGGTGGAGTCGAGAGAGATGAGTTTTCAGTCTGTATTACACAAAGCTTTCATTACGTGCCTGCATCCCACGGTGCAGTTAATATGACATGTAGACATACCTGAGTACCATCCACAACAACAGAGCTACAACCTCATTAAACACGGTATGTCCCGTCTGTTGAAACGTCTGGCAGACACATAATTACAGGTGCAGGAGCAACAGGCGGGACGACAGACATGCTGCAGAACCAGGACACGATATGACATGTCAGCCAAACAAAGCCCAGCGACCTCAAAGCTATCAATTCCCTCTCAAACCCTGCATTATACAACATGGTATTCCCTCTGTCGGACCCCCGCGTCAGGTCCAGCAGAGGTTGGCAGTGCACACATCGACATGTGGTTTGTTTTCAAAGGTCGTGTTTGTATGTTCTTCGGGTTCTGCTGACGCTAATAAACTGCATGGTGACGGAAAGCTGAATACGGTTCTCTTGATGGGAATGAGTTCGTGCTGTCGGTGTGAGGTCAGAGAATCCGTGTTTAGCCCGCGAGCTATCAAGCAGTTCTCTTCTGTCCCTTGAAAACGCACCCTCCGGCGGCATCGTGCGGCATCTCGCTGCTTCCCACGGACGCCGCTCAGATCCCGCTCGCCCCCATCAGGCTGAACACTGTTTGGGCTTCAGCTGAAACCCTTTAT
>CM070450.1:2849010-2854010 GCA_036324595.1 Champsocephalus gunnari | reverse complement strand
CTCTGACGGCGGAGCGGTGCAACACGTACTCGTCACATCTAAAAGGGTTCCTACCCTACCTCGGGGGGGTTCCCTCTCCAGCGTGTTTCGTCCCCGTGTTCCCTCCAGGTGGATCTGACTGATCTCTGTGTCTGTTGACTGTGTACATATCTTTATGCGTATTTGTATTTGGGATTGAGGGAAACGGTATTTCGATTTCTCTGTACACAGAAACTTGACTCTGATATAAACATTCGTCTGTTTGTCGTCTTGCAATCTACTTATTTATCTAAATAGTTATCACTGCAATAAACCGTATTTAATGTACAATATTTAATTTAACAGTCTGTTCTTGTACATATCGTATTCTATTGACATGTAAACAGACTTCTTGCACGATTTGTATTTTTGTATTTTATTATATTATATATATTATATATGTTGCATTGTTGGAGGAGCTCAGGATTGCATCGCTATCTCTACTGTATCCGCTGACGGACAATAAAACGGTTTGATCCATTGATTGATTGATAATCCTGATGTCCGTTACTCTGCAAGCCTGTAGGTAAAGTGCACAGTGTGTGGCTGTCAGCCGGTGTGGGTGTGTGTGTGTGTGTGTGGTGTGTGTGTTGTGTGTGGTGTGTGTGTGTGTGGTGTGTGTGTGTGTGTGTGTGTGTGTGTGTGTGTGTGTGTGTGCTGTCAGCCTGATGTTTGCTTGGTGACTGGTGACCGGTGGAGTGTGTGTGTGTGTGTGTGTGTGTGTGTGTGTGTGTGTGTGTGTGTGTGTGTGTGTGTGTGTGTGTACACGGCGGATGATTGGACAGCTGGTAGAGTAATCAGAGAGAGAGAGTTTGACATGTGGAGCTCTGAGTGTATTAATCCTGCAGCCCTGTCACCATGCATCTGTCCGGAGTGTGTGAGTGCATGTGTGAAAAGTGTTTTTGTACAATGTGTGCGATTTTGTGTTCGCCTGTGTGGGAGTGCGCACAAAATTGCTATGCACGTGTGTGTGGTGTGTGTGTGTGTGTATGTTTGTGTGTTTGTGTGTGAGTGCATTCTAAATCCGTTCCTCCACTGCTGAGTTTGACATGAACACCATGTACCCTGGACACACACACACACACACACACACACACACACACGCTATGCTATTGTCATATTTGTATTATTGCATTACGTGAGTCATTTTTCTCGTGACATCCAGAATGAACCCCGCTTGTGTGTGCATTTATATAACGGAGGACTTAAATACAGAGAGATGAAACGTAATCTGATCCCAAGAGATTTGGCAGCTGTAGTAAACAATGCTATCATAACCGTTAGGCATCTGCCTCGTCCAATGGGATCTCTCCATGTGATTTTAGATTATTGAAGGAAATAATCTCTGTGTCAAACAAACATTTATGATACTTATACGGTCACATTACTTCACCACCGCTAAGCTAAAGGAGGCTAATGTTGGGCTATAAAGGAACTACAGCACGGTCACATGACTTCACGTCACCACCGCTAAGCTAAAGGTGGCTAATGTTGGGCTATAAAGGAACTACAGCACGGTCACATGACTTCACGTCACCACCGCTAAGCTAAAGGAGGCTAATGTTGGGCTATAAAGGAACTACAGCACGGTCACATGACTTCACGTCACCACCGCTAAGCTAAAGGTGGCTAATGTTGGGCTATAAAGGAACTACAGCACGGTCACATGACTTCACGTCACCACCGCTAAGCTAAAGGAGGCTAATGTTGGGCTATAAAGGAACTACAGCACGGTCACATGACTTCACATCACCACCGCTAAGCTAAAGGAGGCTAATGTTGGGCTATAAAGGAACTACAGCACGGTCACATGACTTCACATCACCACCGCTAAGCTAAAGGAGGCTAATGTTGGGCTATAAAGGAACTACAGCACGGTCACATGACTTCACCACGCTAAGCTAAAGGAGGCTAATGTTGGGCTATAAAGGAACTACAGCACGGTCACATGACTTCACGTCACCACCGCTAAGCTAAAGGTGGCTAATGTTGGGATATAAAGGAACTACAGCACGGTCACATGACTTCACGTCACCTCCGCTAAGCTAAAGGAGGCTAATGTTGGGCTATAAAGGAACTACAGCACGGTCACATGACTTCACCACCGCTAAGCTAAAGGAGGCTAATGTTGGGCTATAAAGGAACTACAGCACGGTCACATGACTTCACGTCACCACCGCTAAGCTAAAGGTGGCTAATGTTGGGATATAAAGGAACTACAGCACGGTCACATGACTTCACGTCACCTCCGCTAAGCTAAAGGAGGCTAATGTTGGGCTATAAAGGAACTACAGCACGGTCACATGACTTCACGTCACCACCGCTAAGCTAAAGGTGGCTAATGTTGGGATATAAAGGAACTACAGCACGGTCACATGACTTCACGTCACCTCCGCAAAGCTAAAGGAGGCTAATGTTGGGCTATAAAGGAACTACAGCACGGCCACATGACTTCACGTCACCTCCGCTAAGCTAAAGGTGGCTAATGTTGGGCTATAAAGGAACTACAGCACGGTCACATGACTTCACGTCACCACCGCTAAGCTAAAGGAGGCTAATGTTGGGCTATAAAGGAACTACAGCACGGTCACATGACTTCACGTCACCACCGCTAAGCTAAAGGTGGCTAATGTTGGGCTATAAAGGAACTACAGCACGGTCACATGACTTCACGTCACCTCCGCTAAGCTAAAGGAGGCTAATGTTGGGCTATAAAGGAACTACAGCACGGTCACATGACTTCACGTCACCACCGCTAAGCTAAAGGTGGCTAATGTTGGGCTATAAAGGAACTACAGCACGGTCACATGACTTCACGTCACCACCGCTAAGCTAAAGGTGGCTAATGTTGGGATATAAAGGAACTACAGCACGGTCACATGACTTCACGTCACCTCCGCAAAGCTAAAGGAGGCTAATGTTGGGCTATAAAGGAACTACAGCACGGTCACATGACTTCACGTCACCACCGCTAAGCTAAAGGAGGCTAATGTTGGGCTATAAAGGAACTACAGCACGGCCACATGACTTCACGTCACCTCGCTAAGCTAAAGGAGGCTAATGTTGGGCTATAAAGGAACTACAGCACGGTCACATGACTTCACGTCACCACCGCTAAGCTAAAGGAGGCTAATATTATGTTATTAATGTTATTTACTGACGTATTTTATGTTGTTGAACAAAACGTTAAAATCTCTTCAGCTCGTGTTAACCACAGACCTCGATTCAGGATAACGTCAAAAGACGCATTCAGAAAACCTTCTCCCCACAGACCAGGGGACAGGACGTGATACATGCCGACTCAATTCTGGGTTTTCAGACTCATTCCTGCACCACTCTATTGAAAGACAAATGGTTTTAACTGGGTATAAAAGAGGGGGTTTTATATCTGAATGTCGTCATGGAAACATGAAGAGAGGCATGTTATTGACGGAAAGCCCCCCTCCTCTTCGCTCTTTCTTATTGATATACTTGAATCCTCTCTGAGCGCTTCGCCCTTTCTTCTTCTCCATCTAAATCTGCTACGTCCACGTCTCTCTCCTTCGCCCTCTGTCCGCCCCGGTGTTTGAATAGAAAGGGTTTTATGGGTTTAGTGATAATGACCTGCTCCTTTATCTCCTGCTTCGCTGTCCCTCTTTCTGCCTCATTCCCCTCCCGTGACCACATAGTCCTTCCACCCCTTCTCTCTCTTCTTTATCCTCTCGTTCTCTCAGTTTTCAGCCCATCCTTCCCTTTCAATTTTACAACCCCTTGTATCCTCTTAGTACTACTCACCTTGTTCACTTCCTCCTTATATTCCTACCATTTCCTCCTCCTCAAAACATCTCTTTATCCAACACAGTCTCACGGCATTTCGTGTTATAGTCACGAATGTAATCTATTGATTCGTGTTCACCACAGAATGATTTTAAAAGCAATGTATTTCTGTTGGTAGTATGTTTCGTGCCTGCACCAAATAATAACAAATTAGAAGGAAAAAAAGATTTTCCTCGCGGACGGCAAAAAGACTCAGACATTATACAATTTAAAATAAAAGTGTTAGGGTTACGGCCCGTCTGCACTACAGCGTCGAAAACTCCAATCTGCCCATTCACTTTCAATGGGGTGACGTCACGTAGCCGCGCTTTTTCGCCGAACTGAATTGTGGGTAGCAGAGCGGTCCGTCTCCGGCGTCTCCGGCGTCAGAAGTTGAACAATGTTCAACTTCTGACGCCGGAGACGCCGGAGTAGCCAGCGCCAGCCAATCAAATCCCGTTCCTGAAAATCTGACAGCTGAAGCCGTAGCCAATCAAACCGCGTCTAAGCTGGGAGAGATATCCCGCCGTTCATTTCTATATTTCAAAAAAAGTTGGAGGAGAAACTAACTATCGCCGTAGCAACTCACCCGGTTGTGTATGACCAGACCCTCTTCACCTACCGGGACACAAACCGGAGGAACCAGCATGGAGGGAGGTGGCAGAGACAGGGGGGAAACTGGTAGGTTTTCGCCTGTTTGGGGAGTTTATATATATATATATTGCTCCCATAAAATCCCCGGGGTTTTGCTTTGTATGTCGGGGGCGGGAGATTCATGTGATTGGTTGTTGGTCGCGTTGCTGAATAAAATCCCCAAGCTCCAGACACGCCCAGCTCCAAGCTCTCTTTGGAGCTGTAGTGTGGACGCTCCGTTAGGTTTAGGGTAAGATATTGAGTAAGAAAATGTTTGTATGAACCACACAGCTTCTGGTCTTCCAAGACCGGACAGAAAGACGTGGTGCAGGCACGAAACACACTACAAATAGAAATACATTGCTTTTAAAATCGTTCTGTGTGACACGAAAAAAATGCAAAAATCGTGTTGGTGACACGAATCAATAGATTAAATCTTCGTTCTCTGTATCCTTCCATCCTGATCTTCCTCCTCTAAGACGGATAGCCACATATCTTTTTTTATTGGTGAGACCAAGGTCACAGCAGGATTTAGCTCTTTCTGAGGAATGGGG
>CM070450.1:2834010-2844010 GCA_036324595.1 Champsocephalus gunnari | reverse complement strand
AGAGGCTTTGTGCTCATTGTTTCAACCTGATACTGAAACCTGCATCCCCTGGAGGTTTGGGTAAGAACATGCAACACTTTCTATCCTCCACTAAAGAACAGAGGAACGTGCATCACTCGGTCTGTCGGTTTCTCATCGGAAACACAATCAGTGTTTTGGTCAGAGACTCCTGGAGGTCGTGTTTTTAAAATGAAACAGCGAAGCAGCTCACAGACAAACCGCTGACTCAGCTTCTCCCTCGTGTTAGTGCTTTCATTTAATTAGTTTTGGTCTTCAGTGTTTTCTCTCCATCAGCAGCGGACCTGCAGCTTTCTGCTAGTTTGAGATTTGAGACGTTTCGTTTTCCTGGGAGTTAAAAGACACTTTAAAATTGCAGTTATTTTGGTCTTTGGAGTTAGTAAATAAAATGTAAACAGTTTAAAAGTGAGGCAAACATCCAGGTAGTGTCACCAATTACGGCTGTTCTTAATAATAATAATAATAATACATTACATTTAAAAAGCGCTTTTCCTGGTGCTCAAAGCGCTTACAAGCAAGTAAAACAAAATAACAACAAAAGTAAAAAGTGCTAAGCTAGGAGGAATAAGGGCGAGGGGTTAGTGGATAGGAGTTGAAGGCAAGAGTGAGAAGGTGAGCTTTGAGGGAATGTTTGAATGATGTGAGAGTGTCGGCGGATCTGACGTGGCTGGGGAGGGGGTTCCAGAGTGTGGGGGGGGGGCTGCTGCGAAGGCCCTGTCACCCCCAGGTCCGGAGCTTTGTCCTGATGGGCTGCAGCAGGTTAGCTTCAGCAGACCTGAGGCGACGGGTGGGGGTGTGTCGTAGGATGAGGTCACAGAGGTAGCAAGGTTGTTGAGGGCTTTGAAAGTGAAAAGTAATATTTTAAAGTCAATGCGGGGTTTGATGGGGAGCCAGTGGAGGTCGTGGAGGAGAGGGGTGATGTGGTCGGAGCGTCGGGTGGAGGTGAGCAAGCGGCCAGCTGAGTTTTGGACATATTGAAGTTTTTTTAGTGTGAATGCAGGTGATCCAGACAGTATGCTGTTGCAGTAATCCAGTCAGATGGTATGAAGGCATGGATCAGAGTTTCAGCAGCGGTCGATGAGAGGGAGGGTCTGATGAGAGGGTCTGATGAGAGGGAGGGTCTGATGAGAGGGAGGGTCTGATGAGAGGGAGGGTCTGATGAGAGGGAGGGTCTGATGAGAGGGAGGGTCTGATGCGGGCGATGTTCTTTAAATGGAAGAATGCGTTTTTTGTGACCTGGTGAGGGAGGAAAGTGAGGTCGAGGATGGAGCCATCGATGGTAAGAGAAAAATCTTGGGTTGAGCGGGTAAGTGAGTTTGGGCCAATGATTATAAGTTCCGATTTGTCACAGTTAAGTTTTCGAAAATTGTTTTGCATCCAAATTGTAATGTCAGTGAGGCAGGTGCTGAGCTGGGAGTGTGCGGTTGGAGAAATGGATTTTGTTGAGAGGTAGAGCTGCGTGTCATCAGCATAACAGTGGAACTGGAGTTGGTGTTGACGGAGGATTTGTCCAATTGGGAGGATGTAGATGATGAACAGAAGGGGACCAAGTACAGAACCCTGAGGGACGCCATGATTGACGGGGGCTGTGGGGGATTTGTTAATGGAGATGAATTGATGTCTGTCAGAGACATAGGATTGAACCCAGGAGAGGGCAGTACCGGTAAGGCCAATGGAAGACGGGAGGCGGTCGATGAGGATGGAATGGTTGATCGTGTCAAATGCGGCTGTTAGGTCAAGGAGAATGAGAATTGAGAGCGAACCAGAGTCAGCAGAGAGGAGACTGTCGTTGGTCAACTTGAGTAGGGCAGATTCTGTGCTGTGGCGAGTACGGAAACCAGATGGAAAAGGTTCATGAAGGTTATTGCAGTCCAGGTGGGATTTTAGTTGGGAGGCAACAGTTCGCTCCAGAATTGACAGGAATGGGAGGTTAGAGATGGGCCGGTAGTTTTTTGAGTATGGGAGTGACAGCAGCGAGCTTCAGATCAGGGGGGACGAGTCCAGTGGACAGAGAGGAGTTAATGACTGTGGTGATAAGATGAGTGCGTTGGGGGAGGCAGGCCTTGACAAGGGTGGAGGGCATGGGGTCCAGGATGGAAGCTGAGGTATTCATGCCGGTGACTTGGGCAACTATGTCCAGTGAGGTAATTTGTCTGAAGGCTGTGAAAGGGTGCCTGGAAGGAGGAGGGTCTGCAGGTTCCGGAAAAGGATGGGAGGTGGACGAGACGGAGGAGTTGGCTATGTTGCCGTGTATTATTTCAATTTGGCTTTGGAGGAATGAGAGGAAGGAGTTGGAGATATTATCCATGGGGGTGAGCAGCTTGTTAATAGTTGAAAAAAGGGACGTTGGGTTATTGCTGCCAGATTGTATTACAGAGGAGCGGAAGGAGCGTGCACTGTGGAGGGCCTCTTTGTACTGCTGTTGGTGCTGTCTATACATGTCTATATATGTGAGACCAGTTCGTTTAGCATGTCTTTCGAGCTGGCGACCTTTCGTTTTTGAGGCAACGGAGATGATCGGTGTACCAGGGGGGCCGAGTGAGTGAAAGAGACATGCTTGGTTCTTATTGGAGCGAGTTGGTCGAGACGGGAGGAGAGAGCATTGTAGTAATTCCTTTGTAATATCAGATAAATACCACACGGTGGAATAAAGGCTAACGTGTCGATAGTGGAGGCATTACATGGACGTGTGCATCAGTTTTAAAGCAGCTTCTAGGTTTGCTTTTTCATAAATGGGAATTTTAAATATATACCGACAATAACTCAAATGATCCTAAAAGTGAAGAGAACTAATGGCACACAAACCTCCCAGAATGCCACCTGTAGCTGGATGCTTGCTATTGGACGACAGCTTAGAGAAGAAAAGCCAATCAAAAGACAGTTTGTGGAAACATTAATAAAACATCTCCGTCCTCAGTGTTTTCCTCTCTCTCTGTAACCCTGGAACACAGCTGAACCACGCTCAGCATATGTGTGTGTGTGTGTGTGTGTGTGTGCTGTGTGTTAATGCAAGGTGACACAAAGACACTGAACAGGTTACATTTAATTGTATTGAAGTCAGTCCACATGCAGCCGTCCTGCTGACACTGCCGTGCTGTGCGCGTGTGTGTGTGTGTGTGTGTGTGTGTGTGTGTGTGTGTAACATCATTATAACTTTGGCAACACTTCAATAGACGTCATGATTCATCTCAGGTCAGCTAGCGTCAAATAAGTTAAAGCTTAAAAAAAACACGGTTACAAAACAATACATTATCAACACACGCTGCTGTACACACACACACTGCATCACATTTTCTTATTAACATTTTTAGAAAATCGCAAACAATATGAACAGGATTATGCTCAGGCTTCAATACTGAGAAGGTAAGGAGGACACACACACAGTCAGTCAGTCAGTCAGTCAGTCAGTCAGTCAGTCAGTCAGTCAGTCAGTCAGTCAGTCAGTCAGTCAGTCAGTCAGTCAGTCAGTCAGTCAGTCAGTCAGTCAGTCAGTCAGTCAGTCAGTCAGTCAGTCAGTCAGTCCAGACACACAACAATCACCAGGGACACACACACACACACACACACACACACCACACACACACACACACACACAACACACACCACACACACACACACACACACACACACACACACACACCACACACACACACCACACAAACACACACACACACACACACACACACACACACACACACACACACACACCACACACACACACACACACACACACACACACACACACACACACACACACACACACACACACACACACACACACACACACACACACACACACACACACACACCACACACACACACACACACACACACACACACACACACACACACACACACACCCTGGTCTGTGATGGTGATTTGAAACGCTTGTCCTTCTTCTGTTCTGACAAAACGCTGCCTGGCTTCGAGGACTCGCTCCTGCTCCGCTCTGTGGATCGGTGGCTTCCTTCGTGTCCTCAGTGGAGCAGTAGCTTCCTTCGTGTCCTCAGTGGAGCAGTAGCTTCCTTCGTGTCCTCAGTGGAGCAGTCTATAAATCCTTCACTATGTGGACACCTTAACGGCTTCTCCGGCTCGGGCGACGTTACAGTCCGACGTCAGTGTTTTTAGAGCTCACATGTGTTCGATTACTCGTCTTCAGGGAGCAACATATATGTGTGTGGACTTAATGATGGCCCCAAGCCCGTAGTCCAATAGGGTCGGAGCGTGCAGCGTGATGAGGGTTTGTGATGAAAGTGGGCGTAACTATAGTCTACGAACTTCAGCAGGATTTGGCTTTTTGCTCGAACACTGAGCGCAAGCTGCCGTGTTCAATGTCTCGCACAGAACAACAGAAGTACTGCTGGAAGAGTCCGGTCAGACGGAAAGACAAAAACCTCTCGATATCTTTGCCGTTGTTTCCCATCGTCCAATCGGAGGAATTGAGAGGCGGGGCTTCTGCGGTGGAAGCAAGCGTTTAATGCTAAGCTAACGTTAGCTCACACTTCTGTCATATGTCAATGTTTTGCCAGCTGTTAGCGTACATCCCTGTTGCCCTGCATGTTGAGAGGAGGACACAGAGGCGAGGACACAGAGGCCAGGACACAGAGGACAGGACACAGAGGCGAGGACACAGAGGCCAGGACACAGAGGCCAGGACACAGAGGCCAGGACACAGAGGCCAGGACACAGAGGCCAGGACACAGAGGCCAGGACACAGAGGCGACGACACAGAGGCCAGGACACAGAGGCCAGGACACAGAGGCCAGGACACAGAGGCCAGGACACAGAGGCGAGGACACAGAGGCCAGGACACAGAGGCCAGGACACAGAGGCCAGGACACAGAGGCCAGGACACAGAGGCGAGGACACAGAGGCGAGGACACAAAGGCCAGGACACAGAGGCCAGGACACAGAGGCCAGGACACAGAGGCGAGGACACAGAGGCGAGGACACAGAGGCGAGGACACAGAGGCGAGGACACAAAGGCCAGGACACAGAAGCCAGGACACAGAGGCCAGGACACAGAAGCGAGGACACAGAGGCGAGGACACAGAGGCGAGGACACAGAGGCGAGGACACTGTTTTGTAGAACGGAGCGTTTGATGGCTGCCTTTTTCAAAATGAAAGGCTTCGAACAGAATCCAGTGTTTCCTCAGAACGGAGGGTGCGATCCAGCGGACCCTCCTATAGGCATCATGGTGAGGTAGTTGGAGGGGACGTAGCCTCTCTTTCCCCCTCCCGCCTCCACCAGGCTCCACTCAGGATTCCCCCGCTTGTCCTTGGCCTCCAGGACTCGAACCGCCTCTCCGGCTCGCATCGACACCTCGTGGTTCCCTCTGGCCGTGAAGTTGTACGCCGCCAGAACCTGGAGGAGAAAAACAAGACGGAAAGAAAGGGAGGTCTTAGTGGGTCGTTCCAGAGTCACGAAGCAGCGCTACCGTCATTCACACGCTGCCTTCTTCTCCGCTATTCGGATCTGCTGCGGAACTTTACGTCACAAAGACATTCCCATTTTGTTTTCTGGAATTAAAATGTTCAAGAGCACTCAACACGTCTAGTGGATTGTTGACTGCGAGTCTGACGCAAGCTCTCAATGTGGAAAAAGGAACATTTGAAATATGAGAATATAAGAGAAACCGTTCGGATGTTGGTGAAACATGGAGTCCTAAGAAAAACCGTTCGGATGTTGGTGAAACATGGAGTCCTAAGAGAAACTGTTCAGATGGCCACGACGCCATATTCAGATCAGAGAGTAGAAGCTGCCATCCAATACGATCACACTTCAATGATCGGGTCCAGTCTGAAATGCTCCTTGCATCACAGCAGCTCCATGGGTAACGTCAACAGACACACATCAAGACTAGGGGTGTAACGGTTCACAGAAGTCACGGTTCAGTTCGTACCTCGGTTTGGAGGTCACGGTTCGGTACAACAACAAAAAAGTATGTATTCGCCGTGTGACTGCATGTGCCGAACCGTGACGTCCGAACCGTGACGACGAATACGGATACCGTTACACCCCTAATCAAGACACAACACATGAACAACAAACATTGAACATATCAACACGATCACTAGTTTATCAAACCACAACACACAGCCTTTTAAAACTCAAACCGTATTTGATGAACTGATAACTGAGGCAGTACGAGATGTTTTAAAATGCCTCCTCCAGTTGTTCTCTTTACACACCGATGAACATGCGGGCCGCAAACTGAATAGCGTTGATCTCGAGGCGATGCTGGTAGTTTGACTTAGTGGTTCAAAGAGAACAGAAAGATGAGAAGGGGAGGGTTTCAATGTTCACTGCTCCCTGTAACTGCAAGGCTAACGTGCCCCGTTAAATAAATAGGCGCGTTCACACCGCGGTACTTCGCCCACAAAGGTTCATCAGAACTTAGTTCATTAGAACTCTTTAGTTCTCATGAACTAAGCACAGATCTCGTTCACACCGGAACAAGTCCCTGAGGGAGGATTACGCAAATGAGCCGCTGACGTCACTTCTTCTTCTTCTGCTTTGGGTTTACTGGCAGGCCGCAAACCACTTCACGGCGTATACTGCCGCCCGGAGACCCCGGAGTGCTGGGGCTCCCAAGCTCTTGAAGCCTTCCGAGTAAATCGCCAGAACGCCGACACCTCCTCATCTCCACCGCTCCCATGTTTTATTTTGTGTTGCCATAAGTTAGTCTCTCTGCGTTTCTGCGCTGGGCTAATGCTAATGCTAATAATGCTAATGCGAGGATAATAAAATGGCGGCTTCACAAAACGTTTTTGGAGTTTTACGGGGCGTGGTTTGCAATCCGCCCAGCCAATCAGACAGAGGAACCTTTTTCTCCCACGAAAGTCCCTGCTCTCTAGCGGGGACGGAAAAGAGGGTAAAAAGTTTCTCATTAACTCATTTTTGTTCCGGATTTTTTTGGCGTGAACGCGACATTTCGGAACTAAAGTGGGAAAAGTACTGCAGGGTGAACGCGCCTAAGGTTTGGACCGGTTTGAAGTGGTTTGGGGTTTACTGAGGATGCAGAGTCCATGTTCAGGATCACACGTCATGACCGTTTTCACCAGAAAGCGGACACACCTGTCCTCTGGGTCAGGGGTACCTCCGACTCTCTGTGGACTCACACTGGGGGAAAGGCTGCTGCAAAAACAAGGTGTTTCCACTTGTAATAAGTTCAAAGGTCAGCCGATGGAACAAGTGACAGTTTGCTTGGCTAGACGTCCTGAAACAAGAAGGATAGTTAGATCAATCACATCTTGTAATTAGCTGGTAGAACTTCTGTTGAACTATCTTTTACCAGAATCAGGAGATGTTCTTACAAAATAAGCCAAAAATTCTCAACATTTTTCTGGGGATTTTCCAGTTTTCTAAACTCAAGTAGGAGGATCCATCTTTTACAAATACGACCGCAGCTTAAAAAGCCTCGTTTCCTCTGAGACCCACCTCAAAATGAGATGTCTTCAAGAGTCTTAAGATGTCTGAAAACCAGACCCTGCGTTGGGACGTCTCAAGTTACGAGGTCTTACATTAAGTTTAAATGATATATTCTGATTCGCCACCGAGTGTGAAGCGGCTGGGATGAGGATCAGCACCTCCAAATCTGAGGCCATGGTTCTCAGCAGGAAACCGATGGACTGTCCACTCCAAGTAGGGAATGAGTCCTTACCCCAAGTGAAGGAGTTCAAGTATCTCGGGGTCTTGTTCTCGAGTGAGGGAACAATGGAGCGTGAGATGGGCCAGAGAGTCGGAGCAGCGGGAGCGGTACTGCAGTCGCTTTACCGCACCGTGTGACGAAAAGGGAGCTGAGCCGAAGCAAAGCTCTCCGTCTACCGGGCCATTCCTACCCTCACCTATGGTCATGAAGGATGGGTCACTGACCGAAAGAACGAGGTCGCGGATACAAGCGGCCGAGATGGGTTTCCTCCGCCGGGTGGCTGGCGTCTCCCTTAGGGATAAGGTGAGAAGTTCGGTCATCCGGGAGGGACTCGGAGTTGAGCCGCTCCTCCTTCGCGTCGAAAGGAGCCAGTTGAGGTGGTTCGGGCACCTAGTTAGGATGCCACCTGGGCGCCTCCCTAGGGAGGTGTTCCAGGCACGTCCAGCTGGGAGGAGACCAAGGGGTAGACCTAGGACCAGGTGGAGGGACTATATCTCTTCGTGGCCTGGGAGCGCCTTGGGACCCCCCAGTCAGAGCTGGTTGATGAGGGGACAGGAACGTTTGGGGCTCTCTGCTGGAACTGATACCCCGAGACCCGACCACGGAGAAGCGGGAGAAGATGATGGATGGATATTCTGATTAGAAATAAGACGTAATGTTGACATGCACACGGGGGAGACGCTGCGGTGAGAGGGAACCACTTTATTCTGACCTGACTGGTTAATAGGAGGATCATGTGACATGTGGCAGCGTGGCATCAGAGTCAACAGATGAAGTCAGACCTCTTCAGCCTCACTGAGGCTCTGATTTACAACCAAGCAATGAGCAGGAAGTGAGATGTTCTTAACGTGATTACATAATACTGCAACATGTAATCTATTACACCCAAATTATCCAGTTGCGGGAAAGTGAACCCGGAAATGTTGAGTACCCCAACGTTTTATGATAGAATTAAAGAAGAAAATTAAAATGATTATCTCGACTGTGGACAATTGTTCTCAAATAGAAAGCAATCTGTCCAATCCAAAAGATCCAGTCCACTAAAACTCCAAAACACACACACACACACACACACACACACACACCCACACACACACACACACACCCTGCTCGGGGCTCAGCTGCAGCATTAGCTCTGCACCAATTAGCATTTCATTAGCATGTTGTAGAAAGAGGACACAGAACCAAACAAATTAAAATGACCGTCGGCCATCACAGGGCCGGCCCTGACCAATTTGCTGCCCTAGGCAAGATTTTAGCTGGCGCAAATGCAGACACTCACCATGACTCACGCACGCACGCACGTGCACGGTTGTGGCATGACCACCAAAACAGAAAGCTACGGACACAAGATGTGTGCAAATGTATTTAGTTTCCTATCCATGTGGACATGATTTAAGTGGGGGGGGTCCTCACCTCCTCTAGGGGGGTCCTCACCTCCTCTAGGGGGGTCCTCACCTCCTCTAGAGGGGGTCCTCACCTCCTCTAGGGGGGTCCTCACTCCTCTAGGGGGGTCCTCACTCCTCTAGGGGGGTCCTCACCTCCTCTAGGGGGGTTCGGGGGCATGCTCCCCGGGAAGATTTATTTTTTAAATGTTGAAGTTGAAAGCATCAATCTGCTGCACTTTGAGAGCAACATGAGAGATCTATGGACACATCTCTCAACACCAGATGAAACAGAACTGTGAGCAGATTTTATTTATGGATACTTTACAAATCACTCCCCTTTCAAACTGTATTCTTGTTTATTAATAACAACTTTTTTTACTGTCATAGTATTTTATACCTGTTTGCATCTATTCTCTAGTTTTTGTATAACTATAATGATCATATGTGCCTTTACCTCGCTGAGCTGAGGCTATCAGAGCCGCTCTCCGCCCCGCGGCCGCTCACACAGTACATTCCAATGTTAATAAAAGCTGTACACGTTTTTTGGGAGTTTGATTTATTTGAAATGAACACTAACACAAAATGAAACCTATAATTGCACACTATACAGTATAAGATAATAAGATCCAAAATCTGGAAACGGTGTTGTTATGGAATGAACGACTTGGCGCCCGATGGGTCGATCCTTAGCATTCGCCTGATTGGCTATGCCGAGGGCCATCAGCTGTGGCTCCTGCAAGTAACCGAGTTGAAGAGTGTGTGGTTGCCAAAACTGAAATAAATACTATAATAAAAATATCCTATTCTGATTGTTGTGGTGCTACTCGACTTTTCAGAGAACTTAAATTGTAGTTATTTAAATGTTAATGCAACTTCTTTTCACTTTTTATGCCAAAACATTAGACATTATTTAATGTTCAGATTCATATCAAGTATAATAAT
>CM070450.1:2803942-2833510 GCA_036324595.1 Champsocephalus gunnari | reverse complement strand
TGGTTTGAGGGCAAATATCATATTTAGATTTTTATTTATTTTTTACATATAATTGTAACGCAATACTTGATTGTCGCTAAAAGCCTTGTCTCTACATCACAATAAAATATATAAAATAATTGATTAATTAATTTTAATAAAGATTCAAGCTAGTAGCTAATAAAGGCATCAAAAGACAGAAATTTATAATTCTTTCTATAGAAATGTTTCTTCTGCCGTAAAGTGTCCAAACCGGGCTCGTCTGGATCAGCGCATGTTTAAAACATAGTCGTTGTCCACGCCGCTTTCAGTTCGATTATTTGTCAGTTGCTCCGATCAAATCGCTCTCCTCCATTTTGTAGATTATTTACGACTTCTGAATCCTCATAAACACATCGGCAACATCCGGCTCACTTTGAGCACGTGTTTCAAACAGTTTAATCCCTTTGTGAATTGTTTCCACTTCCGCGCCGTCCTTTAGTTTCTCCATACAGCGGGAATCCAGATGAATTAATCCTGCGTCCAATAGCCATCAAAGTCGCTCCAACAGCTCCTTGGTTACGCTTTCATCTCCTTTAGCAACACACTTCACACTCATCCAGTTTGTGACAGAAGCTGTAGCATTTTGAGACTTTTAAACTTTAATTACCGCTGTCCCCCCCCGTGTGTGCGTGTGTGCGTGTGTGTGTGTGTGTGTGTGTGTGTGTGTGTGTGTGTGGGGGGGGCGCCACTTCCAACAGGAGCCATTTGGGGGGCTCTTGGGAACCCCTGCTCTCGTCCATGAGTAAAAAAACGCTTTCTTTGACGCAGGTAGAAAGTAAATCGTTTCTACCTGAAAATGCCCCGAGGTGTAACGTAACTAAGTACATTTACTCAAGTACTGTACTAACATTTTGAGATACTTGTACTTGAGTATTTCCATTGTATGCTACTGTGTACTTCTACTCCTCTACAGTTCAGAGGTACATGGTGTACTTCTACTCCACTACAGTTCAGACGTACATGGTGTACTTCGACTCCACTACAGTTCAGAGGTACATGGTGTACTTCTACTCCACTACAGTTCAGAGGTACATGGTGTACTTCTACTCCTCTCCAGTTCAGAGGTACATGGTGTACTTCTACTCCTCTACAGTTCAGAGGTACATGGTGTACTTCGACTCCACTACAGTTCAGAGGTACATGGTGTACTTCTACTCCACTACAGTTCAGAGGTACATGGTGTACTTCTACTCCTCTCCAGTTCAGAGGTACATGGTGTACTTCTACTCCACTACAGTTCAGAGGTACATGGTGTACTTCTACTCAACTCCAGTTCAGAGGTACATGGTGTACTTCTACTCCACTACAGTTCAGAGGTACATGGTGTACTTCTACTCCACTACAGTTCAGAGGTACATGGTGTACTTCTACTCCTCTACAGTTCAGAGGTACATGGTGTACTTCTACTCTCTCCAGTTCAGAGGTACATGGTGTACTTCTACTCAACTCCAGTTCAGAGGTACATGGTGTACTTCTACTCCTCTACAGTTCAGAGGTACATGGTGTACTTCTACTCCTCTACAGTTCAGAGGTACATGGTGTACTTCTACTCCACTACAGTTCAGAGGTACATGGTGTACTTCTACTCCACTACAGTTCAGAGGTACATGGTGTACTTCTACTCCACTACAGTTCAGAGGTACATGGTGTACTTCTACTCCACTCCAGTTCAGAGGTACATGGTGTACTTCTACTCCACTCCAGTTCAGAGGTACACGTTTCTGTTTCACCTGAACTCACCTGGCTGGACGGTGCGTTCAGGGTCTCCTCGACGCTCCGGCACAAAGTCTCCAGTTTCCGAGCTTCATCCAGCACCGCGGCCTCCGCCCACTCCCAGAATGCACTGGGGCAGAGGGAGCTTTTAGGGAGCTGGGAGAAGAAATGAAGAAAAGATAAGATTTACTTTCTTGATCCCAATTGTGGATTCTTTTGAATAACGCGAACACGGTGGACGTCTGCAGGAGACCTTCCATCGATAGGACACGCACACAGTCGCTTCACAGGCGAGGAACTTGTCTCCGTGTTTCTGGTGCATACTTAAACATTCAAATACAACAAAAACGTAAACGCTGATAAGAAAATGATGCAAGAAAACTATAATAACATATAGCAATATTTACATTGAATATATAGGTATAGAAATAGCATATGAGCCGCACTGACAGCCTTATTGGGGCCTGTGTATGTGAAAACTAAAAGGATACGTGCCGACTTAATGTCGTAACTGTATTTTTAAATGAATATTAAAGTACCAGAAATATACAAAAACAGAAACGTGCCAAAACAGAAAATCTAACGGAACAAAAAGTCAAAGTGTTCGTGTGGACAGTGAGAGATCTGTGGAGATGAAACCACAGTAATCACGCGTGTATCCTCTCTGCGGCGAACATGTTTACTTGTTGTTGCTCGACCCTCATCGTGTCCGTAAATAACAACAGCACTATGTGCAATAAGAACAGGTGCAGCGGCTCAGTCGGTAGGGGCTTGGAGCCGTAGGGTCGCCGGTTCAAGACCCCCGACCAGACCTAGATATGGAGCGTGGACTGCTACTTGGAGAGGTCCCAGTTCACCTCCTGCCCTGCCGAGGTGCCCGTGAGCAAGGCACCCGGGTTAAAGAGGGTTTCATCCCTCCCATTCTATTCTATGTCAAACTGTAAGCTAAGCTTTCCTGTATTGTGTTTAAGTATTCGTCATGTCAGATGTAAATACTTTTGCTATGCACATTAAAAAAGTATAAATATAGAGAAAATAAATATTTCTGATTAAAAAAACTTGAATATTTTTGTATGTATAACATTTTAAAGAAAATGTTCTGAGCCTCAATGCCTTGTTTCTGAAAAGAGAATAACTGGACAGGAAGGCAGACCGTGAGGTAAACAAAGAGCTTGTTGTTGTTGTTGTTGTTGTTGTTGTTGTTGTTTAATTTGCCGTTTCGCTGCACTATTAGCGAACCGTGTTATGCTCAGTCCCAACCCTTACAGCGAGAGTCTTCTCCTGAGAGCGTACCTGCTGGGCGAAGCTGAGGAACAGCGTCTGCATGTCGGAGGCCAGGTCCTTCTGCACGCAGCTGAAGGAGCCCAGCAGACTCCAGATCAGCTGCAGAGCCAGGCTGTTGAACTGGGGCAGCTCGGAGAGCAGCAGGGTGTTCATCGTCCTGGGGAGAGAGGGAGGGAGGGTGGTGTGAGAGGGAGAGAGGGAGGGTGGTGTGAGAGGGAGAGGCAGGGAGGGTGGTGTGAGAGGGGGAGGCAGGGAGGGAGGGTGGTGTCAGAGGGAGAGGCAGGGAAGGTGGTGTGAGAGGGAGAGGGAGAGGGAGGGATGGTGGTGTGAGAGGAAGAGAAAGGGAGGGTGGTGTGAGAGGGAGAGGGAGGGAGGGAGGGTGGTGTCAGAGGGAGAGGCAGGGAAGGTGGTGTGAGAGGGAGAGGGAGAGGGAGGGATGGTGGTGTGAGAGGAAGAGAAAGGGAGGGTGGTGTGAGAGGGAGAGGGAGGGAGGGTGGTGTGAGAGGGAGAGGCAGGGAGGGTGGTTCTCTCTCCCTCCCTCCCTCCCTCTACCTCCCTCTCTCTCTCTTTCTACCTGTGTCTCTCTCTCTCCCTCCCTCCCCGTCTCTCCCTTACTCTCTCTACCTGTATGTGTCTCCCTCTCTCTACCTCCCTCTTTCTACCTGTGTGTCTCTCTCTCTCTCTCTCTCTCTACCTCTCTACATGTATGTGTGTGTCTCTCTCTCTCTCCCTCCCCCTCTCTCTCTCCCTCCCTCCCCCTCTCTCTCTCCATCCCTCTCTCTCTCCCTCCCTCTCTCTACCTGTATGTGTCTCTCTCCCTCTCTCTCTACCTCTCTCTCTCCCTGTATGTCTCTCTCTCTCTACCTCTCTCTCTCTCTCCCTGTATGTCTCCCTCTCTCTCCCTCTCTCTCTACCTCTCTCTCTCTCTCTCTCTCTCTCCCTGTATGTCTCTCTCTCTCTACCTCTCTCTCTCTCTCCCTGTATGTCTCTCTCTCTCTACCTCTCTCTCTCTCTCTCTCCCTGTATGTCTCTCTCTCTCTCCCTCTCTCCCTCTCTCCCTCTCTCTCTCTGTATGTCTCTCTCTCCCTGTATGTCTCTCTCTCTCTCTCCCTCTCTCTACCTCTCTCTCTCTCTCTCTCTCTCCCTGTATGTCTCTCTCTCTACCTCTCTCTATCTTTCTCTCTCTCCCTGTATGTCTCTCTCTCTCTACCTCTCTCTATCCCTCTCCCCCTCCCTCCCTCTCTCTCTCCCCCCTCTCTCTCTCCCTCTCTCTCTCTCCCTCTCTCCCTGTATGTCTCTCTCTCTCCCTGTCTCCCTCTCTCTCTCCCTCTCTCTCTACCTGTATGTGTCTCTCTCTCTCTCTCTCTCTCTCCCTCCCTCTCCCTCTCTCTCCCTCTCCCCCCCTCTCTCCCCCTCTCTCCCTCTCTCTCCCCCCCTCTCCCTCTCTCTCTCTCCCCCCCTCTCCCTCTCTATCTCTCTCTCCCTCCCTCTCCCTCTCCCTCTCTCTCTCTCTCTCTCTCCCTCCCCCTCTCCCCCTCTCCCTCTCTCTCTCTCTCTCCCTCCCTCCCCCTCTCCCTCTCTCTCTCGCCCCCTCCCTACCTGTACGTGTTGACGACCCCCTGCTCCTCGTAGCTCAGCGTGGTCTTGGTCTCGATCATCTCGTAGTCCAGCAGCTTGTCGAGGCGTTTCCTGATCAGGTTCCGGGGGCCCAGCAGGAGGTCCTTCAGCGCGAGGAGGGGCAGCAGCATCATCTTCCTCACCCTCTTCGCCTGAAGGGGACATGTGGTGAAACATCTGAGTGTCCTCGTCCACCATGAGAGTAGCACGCTAACAAGGGTACCAGCTGTGTGACTCCCTCTCTTGGATATCAGCATGTGAAGGACACTGTTCAGGAACTAGTCTCTGTATGTGATGACTCCTTCCCTTCTGGAGAGGATCACAGATACACGGATCCTGAACTAGCTGATGCTCTGTATGTGATGACTCCTTCCCTTCAGGAGAGGATACATGGATCCTGAACTAGCTGATGCTCTGTATGTGATGACTCCTTCCCTTCAGGAGAGGATCACAGATACACGGATCCTGAACTAGCTGATGCTCTGTATGTGATGACTCCTTCCCTTCAGGAGAGGATACACGGATCCTGAACTAGTTGATGCTCTGTATGTGATGACTCCTTCCCTTCAGGAGAGGATCACAGATACACGGATCCTGAACTAGCTGATGCTCTGTATGTGATGACTCCTTCCCTTCAGGAGAGGATCACAGATACATGGATCCTGAACTAGCTGATGCTCTGTATGTGATGACTCCTTCCCTTCTGGAGAGGATCACAGATACATGGATCCTGAACTAGCTGATGCTCTGTATGTGATGACTCCTTCCCTTCTGGAGAGGATCACAGATACATGGATCCTGAACTAGCTGATGCTCTGTATGTGATGACTCCTTCCCTTCTGGAGAGGATCACAGATACATGGATCCTGAGGCTGATACATCCTATTTAGTTTGATCATGCACAGAATTGTTTTAATGCATGTCACCTTGTATTTTGACATTTACTTAAGCCCGTTTTAATCTTATATGTATGTATAGTTATCATTCAGACTGCTAGGGTCCATTCTTCAGCAGTACCTTTATTGAAGGACACTTAAGGAGCTTCTGGTCCCTTATGTCTCGACCTTAGCATGAGGTTGAGTATCTGAAGACTCCCAGTATGATAGTATGTGATGAACTCACGCAGGTGGGGAGGATCCACTGCCGGAGAGCCGTGGAGATCTCCTTGTAGCAGATCGGAGCTTTCTCTCCGTCCAGATCCAGATCAAAGTCCTCCGTCCTGCAGGACAGGAAGCCCTGAACACCAACGAAGAAGAAGCTATTAGACCCTGATATAACCTCGAGGACATTTGGCACACACACACACACACACACACACACACACACACACACACACACACACACACACACACACACACACACACACCACACACACACACACACACACACACACACACACACACACACACACACACACACACACACACACCACACACACACACACACACACACACACACACACACACACACACACACACACACACACACACCACACACACACACACACACACACACACACACACACACACACACACCACACACACACACACACACACACACACACACACACACACACACACACACACACACACACACACACACACACACACACACACACACACACACACACACACACACACACACCACACACACACACACACACACACACACACACACACACACACACACACACACACACACACACACACACACACACACACACACACACACACACACACACACACACACACACACACACACACACACACACACACACACACACACACACACACACACACACACACACACACACAGGATTGGCGTGGGAAGGTTGCTTACGTAGGACAAAGCAAATAAATACGCACACAGACATTTTCCGATTCATAGAAGAGTGTAGTCATGACGACTGGATCTGAATTATGTGTTTGTACTTGGTGGTTTGTGTCCCAGCTGTCGATCAGCAACTCTGTATCCAGAATCCACCAGTTAGAGGTGGATTTAGAGGAATGAGAGCTATGAGGAGGGGAGAGAGCAACGCTGCGCTGTGATTGGCTCGTGGCAATAGAGACGAAGGTGATCGGTTTAAACGGGGGGCGAAGCGTGAAAGGTGGATTTGCAAATGGACGAGGGGGTTTCTGGTTTCTGTGCCGTTCACACGGGAACGGTTGTATCCGCTGCTTTTCTCTCTCGTATAGCCCTTTCACACGAGGCCGGAACGGAAACGCGGAACGGGCCCCTCAAACGATAACGGGTCCCAAGGTGGATAGATCTGCGGACTGACCGCTCCGGGGGGTCAAAGGGCTCCGTGTGCACGTCCTCTACGATCACTTCCTGCTAACCATGAAGCCCCGCCTCTCCCCACCTCTGCTGGTGCAGCAGCTGCAGCTCCTCTACCGCAACGCACAGCAACAAGTGGACATGGAGACCTACATGAACTACATGTTGCTACATCCACACGGAGAATAAACAGAAGGGCAACCATGGCAACCGCGCTCGGGGTCTTCTTCGCTGCTTTTGGTGTATTTTGTGGCGGAAGTACAGCGCCACTTACAGGCCCGGCATACGTACTACAGCGTCTCCAGCGGTCTCGTGTGGACGGAAGACTTTTTTGATATCGTATTCGATTAGTTTGCGTTTCGTTTGCGTTCCCGTGTAAACGGGTCTTAATGGCGGGATGTAGGACCAGCCGTTTCCTCTCATGAATATATAGAGAGACTGTAAGCACAGCGTACCTGCAGGTGGAGCAGGCATGCCGTGTTCATAGTTACCTTCAGGTGCAGCAGGTAGGTCTCCACGTTCTCCAGCAGCTGCAGGATGCCGTGCTCCAGAACGAAGAAG
This sequence comes from Champsocephalus gunnari, assembly GCA_036324595.1. NCBI lineage: Eukaryota > Metazoa > Chordata > Actinopteri > Perciformes > Channichthyidae > Champsocephalus > Champsocephalus gunnari. The sequence goes on along the minus strand of CM070450.1, from coordinate 2,826,037 downwards.
AACCCTTCCAGGGCGTCAAACTCCTCGTCCACCAGCTGCACAGAGGGAGGGGCCACACAGAGTCACCTGAGAGCCTCTTCTACACCCTGCTCTCCAGTCTGAGCTCCACTGCTTTCACATCCAATACACACACATTACGGAGAGCTCCTCTGAGGCCTCGGTTGCTTTAAGTCACCAAGAAGCAGAGCACACATCGTTACAAGCGATTACAGAGCTTTGAAGAGTCCTTCCTTTCTACATGTATGCAATGCAGTCTCAACCCACATGTTGCCTGAGACATGTGCATCGATCAAGAAGGTGGAGGAAAAACAGATCCTGCTGAAAGGGAAACCGGAGGAGATGAGAGGATGTTTTATGGACGTGAACTCGTGATCAGGTCGGAGTCACGCGAGAAACGGCAAGTTCAACAAAAGCTCAATCTATCCTCGGTGCAGGACACACACCGACCAGACGTGTCTATCTGAGGAACACATATATATACTGTGAGGGAATAATTCTGTCTTTACTCCTAAGATATTTAACCTTTTCTGTGTGTTGACATTTACGACCACACCCTGGCTCTGTTATCTGAGGCTCCAGCTATCTCGATAAACCAGTTCAACTCTCGGTCACGAAGTGGTTTTTGGCTGTGGGAACGCTGGCTTCGAGGCCATGAAGGTGATCCAGGGGGCCCAGCTGTTTAGTCCATCTCCCCAAATATGTTGTTTACTCTCTCTGAACTAGTTAAAAGGTCCATCGAGAGGGAGACGCGGCAGATTTGACGTGGCAACCCACAGAACCTCTGGCTGCTCTGTGACTTTCTCCGGCCGATGCTTGCATTAACCGTCGGTGTTTGACATCAAAGCTCCAGCTCTCCTCGTGTCTCTCTGAGTCTCCGTTGCTGCAGAAGTTTCCCTTTCACATATCTCAGAGGCGGCAGCAGTTCTTCAGACGGAGGAAGTGTTGCATCTCTAATAGAGGCGGAAGAAGAAGAACTAATAGAGTAGCAACAGTAGAAATACTCCAGGCTGAAACAGAGGGGATTTTATTACCATTATCTTTTTGTTTTGATTTCTGTTGCCCCTACATGTTCACTTTACTTCATACGGCTTTAAAGTGCTGCATCGACTCAGTTGTCTCATGTCTTATCTTTCCGAGATAGACCATTATTGTGCTTTATTTGTATTATCCTACCTTTTACCTCCTTGTTAACCTTAACCTGTTCAAATGTTGTATTTTGCTGCATGTAAAGGTTTTAATAATAATATTTATTTATACAGCACAGCTCACCGTGCTTTACAAAATGACAAACAACAAGAAATTCCCCTCAGATTATTTGAGGTCTACTGGAATAGATTTATACTTTTCCAAACTCACATTGGTTTCTCACAGCGTCTCTGTAAAGTATGTGTATTCCCTCTCTCCACTAAACGGCTCGCTGCAGCTCTTGCCCCTCCCTGTGAGCCCAGTGTGCTCCGATTGGTCGGGCTCCGTGGAGGTGTGGTTTCCTTGTTTAGCGATACACAGCGAAACTCACCCTGAGCACACACAAAGTCAGTCGTCCACACCAATCAGAAGTGCTGTGCTCCACATGTACCAGCCATTGTTAATCAATCAGAAGTGCTGTGCTCCACATGTACCAGCCATTGTTAATCAATCAGAAGTGGCCCATGATAGAAGGTGACAGACAGATTGATCCAATCACCTGCCAAGTATTTTTGAAAGTGCCTGCCCTTTCCAAATGGTTTCCAGTGGAGCTTCAGATGGTTTGGTGAAACAAACCATCTGGGTCAGGTTAGTGATGCTCCATCACATGTTTCTATCACAGGGTGAATCTTTAACTGAAGCTCGACTTTAAAGCAACCCAACGGAAGTTTCATGTAAGTTTAGTTCTTTCACTCGTAGCTCAGGCTGCGGGGATGCTAGAGACAAGAGCACGTTGATACGACCTTCCTAGCCGGAGTTATGGCCGCATTTTACAATAAACTTCCATTGGGTCGCTTAAAAATAAATATCGCAATTCGAATCGAAATCGCAATTTTTGTCAGAAAAATCGCAATTAGATTTTTTCCCAAAATCGTGCAGCCCTAACTGAGTGTGTGAGGAAGTCCGTGGATTGGTCAATTTGGACCAATCAGCGGGGGCTTAACGTAACGGCTCCGCGGATTGGTCCATTTGGTTCCGGGTACGTGCTTACGTCATCTCGTACCCGGAAGAATCAAATGGATGATGACGTATCTCCAACGAGGCGTTCTGGAGCAGCAGACAGGTCTTCTCTGAGTCAAAGTGCTACTCGCTACAGGGTGCACTTTGAGGGTTGAGACTGCAGACCGTTCACATGCAGAAGCTTCAGAACACAAGGGGACGGGTCAGAACCGGAGAAGCACGACACGGGACCTTTCCACTAAAAGCTCCCAGCATGCAGACATTGGTCTCGTACCTTGGGTTTGATCCCCGTCTCGTGTTTGATCTGCTGGCTCAGCCGCGCGGTCTTCTTGGCGATGCTGTGCGTGTTCAGTCGGTTCATCTTGTCCTTCATGCTCAGGGTCTCCGTCTTCTTGTATTTGTCGGCTGCACGGACAGAAACAAGGAGAGTTCATATGGAGCACAGATACACATATGTTTTGTTGTTGTTGTTGTTGTTGTTGCCATGTCGGCCTAAACTTCACTGTTATTATTCTGTTGTTTACTTTATTAAATATATTTTGTTGTTGTTTTGTTTCAACCATTTTACTCTGTAGCACTTTCAGTTTACTCAAATGAAAAGTGTGCTTATGAATCCAATTGATGATGATGATGAAAATCTGCACAGCCGTCCACGTTAAAATCTAATAAACTGTATTCTGATCGAATAAGATAAGATCAGATGCACTTTATTAATCCCAATTGGGGGAAATGTTGGCGCAGCAGCAAAAAACAAAACAAGGCATTGCACATAAGAATTAAAGGAGTAGAAATAAGAACATGATACAGATGACCGGGAAGATTAAGAATCTATAAACTGTCTGACAATAGATATATGTTCACTGTACTATTTTCATCCTTCTCTTACAACTTATTCACTTATACTGAGTTAATGTTATAGACCTGGCTAACCTACTTAGCCTATTCTGATTCTATAATCACAGCAACACAACAATGGAAGAATAAGATACAACTTGTGTTATTTAATGGGTAAAAACAGATGGAAAAGACCATCATTCGAAATTATAATAAAATTAAAAAAGTGAACTTTCTGGGGAAAAAATTGAAATTATAAAAAAAATTGAAATTCTCAGTAAAAAGTAAATTTTCTGAAAATTTTTAAAATGTTGGACAAACGTAAAATTATAAGAAAAAAGAAAAAAATTAAGGAAAAAAAGTGAACTTTCGGGGAAACAAATTGAAATTATGAAAACATTTGAAATTCTAAGTAAAAATGAAAGTAAAAAAAAAGTAAAATTATGAAAAACGAGGCAAATTCTAAGAAATTTTTTAATTGTGAGAATTATCGAGTAAAGTAACAGGTATAAAACCACAGGAATGAACCACAGGTATGAACCACAGGTATGAACCACAGGTATGAACCACAGGTATAAACCACAGGTATAAACCACAGGTATGAACCACAGGTATAAACCACAGGTATGAACCACAGGTATAAACCACAGGTATGAACCACAGGTATGAACCACAGGTATGAACCACAGGTATGAACCACAGGTATGAACCACAGGTATAAACCACAGGTATGAACCACAGGTATGAACCACAGGTATGAACCACAGGTATGAACCACAGGTATGAACCACAGGTATGAACCACAGGTATGAACCACAGGTATGAACCACAGGTATGAACCACAGGTATGAACCACAGGTATGAACCACAGGTATGAACCACAGGTATAAACCACAGGTATGAACCACAGGTATGAACCACAGGTATGAACCACAGGTATAAACCACAGGTATAAACCACAGGTATGAACCACAGGTATGAACCACATGTATAAACCACAGGTATGAACCACAGGTATGAACCACAGGTATGAACCACAGGTATAAACCACAGGTATAAACCACAGGTATGAACCACAGGTATAAACCACAGGTATAAACCACAGGTATGAACCACAGGTATGAACCACAGGTATGAACCACATGTATAAACCACAGGTATGAACCACAGGTATGAACCACAGGTATGAACCACAGGTATAAACCACAGGAATGAACCACAGGTATGAACCACAGGTATGAACCACAGGTATGAACCACAGGTATAAACCACAGGTATGAACCACAGGTATGAACCACAGGTATGAACCACAGGTATAAACCACAGGTATGAACCACAGGTATAAACCACAGGTATGAACCACAGGTATAAACCACAGGTATGAACCACAGGTATAAACCACAGGTATGAACCACAGGTATGAACCACAGGTATAAACCACAGGTAAACCACAGGTAAACCACAGGTATAAACCACAGGTATAAACCACAGGTATAAACCACAGGTAAACCACAGGTATGAACCACAGGTATGAACCACAGGTATGAACCACAGGTATAAACCACAGGTATGAACCACAGGTATGAACCACAGGTATAAACCACAGGTATGAACCACAGGTATGAACCACAGGTATGAACCACAGGTATGTACCACAGGTATGAACCACAGGTATGAACCACAGGTATGAACCACAGGTATAAACCACAGGTATAAACCACAGGTATGAACCACAGGTATGAACCACAGGTATGAACCACAGGTATGAACCACAGGTATGAACCACAGGTATGAACCACAGGTATGAACCACAGGTATGAACCACAGGTATGAACCACAGGTAAAACACACATAAAGGCAGTTTTACTCCACAGTGAAACTCTTTCTTTTGATACATTATGTGAAGAAAAGCAATAAAAAGTAGAGCCAGTGTTTCCTCACCGACTTCCCTGAAGCGCTTGTACTCGTTGATGCGGCAGTTGAGAGCGATGGAGGTGTGCGCGGTGTGCTCCAGCAGGGCGTACGCAGGGTGCTGTCTGTCCGTGTGCTTCTGGATGGTCTGCAGGAGCAGAGGGTATCGGGCGATCCTCTGGACCGGCATCACCAGGAAGAAAGTCAGAGACGTGGCGTTCACCTCCGGCCTGAAGAGAGGAGAGGAAGACGGGAAGACATGGACGACAAAGATCAGTTCATATCCATCTGAAAACACTGAGGAACGCTTTTAGGAACAGCAACGAGACAAGATCAAAAACCTTTTTTGATGCGGTTATTGCACGGTTTAGTTGAATACTCGATGCTGATTGGTCAATTTGGACATTCTTAATTTGGGCTATGTGCAGTCATATCAATCCGCAGAAAGAAGTCCGGGTAATTTAACGTCAGCTGTGGACAACTAACAATTGTTTTCATCCATCAGAAAACACTGTGGACATGTTCGGTCGTATGTTTGAGGTGCAGTCGTTAACCTGCTTGGATGAATACTCGATTCTGATTGGTCAAGGTGGCTCTTTTTTTGCTTACACGCCATAGCTAAGGACTGACGCTCTGACTAGGTGACTATGTGCAGTCGTATCAATCCGCCGTAAGAAGTCCGGTCAATTTAAGAAACGTGTTTTCTGCGCACGCACTAGTTTTGGGATATTCATTTTTTTAAGACTCTAAAAAGCGCTTTTCCTGGATCTCAAAGCGCTTTAAAGACAGAGGGCCGGAGCGCTACAGTAAACCTCGATCACTCCTGCCGTAGGACCATTTTTTCTCCCTGGAAGCAATCCGATTATTTTAAAGTCGATAGGATCAATTTAAATCCATATTTTGAGACAAAGCAGAGATTTTCGTATCAAAGTGAGATTAACGTACGCCGAGGCCTTGATGACTCTCACGATGTCGTCCCACAGCATCTCTTTCTGCTTGTAGCTGTTCTCCAGCACCGTGACGTTCGAGTAGTTGGACAGGTATTCTTTATAAGACGCCTCGATGTCTGCAGACAGGCTGAGGAACGACTCACCTGCAGAGAGGGGACAGACACTCACTTTAAAGCACATTCAAACACATCATTAAGAGGAAATATAATTCAGTTTTTATAAGGATTGCGATAGAAAGTTAAAACGCCAGCAGAGTTCGTTATAATTAGCTGTTGTTTAAGCTCAACCTACAGTCTGTGAAAGGAAAATACGTTTAGTTTTCCTCAAATTCAGTTTAATCGTCAGTATTTCTTTTTGGTTTCTGGACCCTCAAATGGAAAATACGACTTTTGTGACATTTAAGATCAGAATATCGACTCAAATCAAGTCTTTAGCTTCGTCTGTTGAACCGAGGCGTTGTTCTGTGCGGTGCCAGCTCCCCATGTTGAAAAAGAGGGTTTTATTTCATTTAAAAAGTGCATAAAGATGTTCTGAAAGTCGGGTTTGTTGATGAAAAAAAATCTGACTAAATATTTCTAACTGCTTTTAACATGTTATGACTTTTTTGTAAAAAATCAGATTTTTTTTGAAATTCTGACTTTTTGGCTAAAAATTCTGACTTTTTTGAAAAAAAATTGACTTTTGAAAATTAGTTTTCACTTTTTATAAAATTCTGACGTTTTAAGTTTGCCTTCGACCCGTTTCTCTGATGTTAAAATAGGATTGTTTGCAGACGTCTCTAACGCGCTCCTGTGAGCTTGCATTAACACGGGGTCTTAATCCCCTCAGGTGAGACCTTTGACGGACTCCTTTAGATGATCACTCACATGTGGAACCGGCAGGAAGTGTGAAAGACGTTCCTGCCAACAAGCGTTGTCAAAGCAACCGATCTGAGCAGCAACCGCTACAAGCAGCTGGATTCGGTCTCCAGGGCGCAGGAGTTCAACACTTTGAATCCCCATCTGATCAGATTTCTCTTTTGGGGAGTTCAAAACCAAACGGGATCACTTTGATATCCGATCAGGAAATCCAATCCAAGCTTTAATCAAATCTTCAAAACGGGTAGTTCAGTTCAGATCCCAAGAAACTGGATTATCCTGACCCCACCAGAGGGCGGGTCTCCAGTGGGTTACCAGAGCAACATGAACTGTACCATTTATTTAAAATGTGTTTCAATTTAAATTAGATGGCAAAGTGAAATAATACACCATGTTTAGCCTTCATGGGAAATACTTTTTATGTTCCCTTTTTGCTCACGTTTGGGCCCGTTTTGTTTTCAACCAAATGTCGATGACATACATGTTTATACTCATAAAAGTATCACAGCAAAGATCGTCAGTCTCAAATGTAATTTAGATTAAAGTAAAAATGTCTTCAACAAAAAAAAAGTCCATCATCTGTCACCACCTTTCAGAAGGACAATAGAAGTCTCTACGATGTGGTCTCTTGTCTTCCTTGTAGTGTTTCTCATGTCCACTAGATGGCGCTCGGTCGGATTAAAGCACTGATATTCAGGATCGAGGTAATCTGGGTCAGGCTGATCCTATCCTGAATTGCTCTGAACTCCAGGGACGACATCTGGCCGATTCGTCTGATCCTGGATCACAAAACATGGGATTTCAAAATCTGATCGGATCTGCTTGAGATTCAAAGTGTTGACCTCCTGGGCCCCGGGTATAGAGGAAGCTGATTTCTAAGAGCTGTGGATTACGATGTCATCAAACCCTAAAAAGAGCGTTATCTCTTCTGTACGCCTGCCGCCTGCTTTATGGGATGTTTCATGTAGGCTTTTACGCGTGGTCCTGATCACGTGCTTTAAACATTATCAGAATCAAAATGATCAACTTTTTTCTCAAGATTTTGACTTTTTTCCAAATTTCATTTTTATTATAATATTATTTATTGAATTTATATATATCTTACTTTTAATCAGTTTCGTTTCTCTCTCGAAATAAAACCTTTCTTTTTATTCTTGACTTTTTACGTGTTTCCAGAAATATCACTTTTTTTCATAAAAGTTCACTTTTAGAAATGTTCGTATTTTTCATTTTCCGTCTATATGTCTCATGTGTTTCAGGGTTTCCGAGTGTGCTTCAGGTGTGTGTGTGTGTGTGTGTGTGTGTGTCTTACAGAGGCTCCGAGTGTGCTTCGTGTGTGTGTGTGTGTGTGTGTGTGTGTGTGTGTGTGTGTGTGTGTGTGTGGTGTCTTACAGAGGCTCCGAGTGTGCTTTGTGTGTGTGTGTGTGTGTGTGTGTGTGTGTGTGTGTGTGTGTGGTGTGTGTGTGTGTGGTGTCTTACAGAGGCTCTGAGTGTGCTTCAGGTGTGTGTGTGCGAGTGTCTTACAGAGGCTCCGAGTGTGCTTCGTGTGTGTGTGTGTGTGTGTGTGTGTGTGTGTGTGTGTGTGTGTGGTGTCTTACAGAGGCTCTGAGTGTGCTTCAGGTGTGTGTGTGTGTGTGTGTGTGTGTGTGTGTGGTGTCTTACAGAGGCTCTGAGTGTGCTTCAGGTGTGTGTGTGTGTGTGTGTGTGTGGTGTCTTACAGAGGCTCCGAGTGTGCTTCGTGTGTGTGTGTGTGTGTGTGTGTGTGTGTGTGGTGTCTTACAGAGGCTCTGAGTGTGCTGTGTGTGTGTGTGTGTGTGTGTGTGTGTGTGTGTGTGTGGTGTCTTACAGAGGCTCCGAGTGTGCTTCAGGTGTGTGTGTGTGTGTGTGTGTGTGTGTGTGTGTGTGTGTGTGGTGTCTTACAGAGGCTCTGAGTGTGCTTTGTGTGTGTGTGTGTGTGTGTGTGTGTGTGTGTGTGTGTGTGTGTGTGTGTGTGTGTGTATGCGAGTGTCTTACAGAGGCTCCGAGTGTGCTTCAGGTGTGTGTGTGTGTGTGTGTGTGTGTCTTACAGAGGCTCTGAGTGTGCTTCAGGTGTGTGTGTGTGTGTGTGTGTGTGTGTGTGTCTTACAGAGGCTCTGAGTGTGCTTCAGGTGTGTGTGTGTGTGTGTGTGTGTGTGTGTGTGTGTGTGTGTGTGTGGTGTCTTACAGAGGCTCTGTGTGTGCTTCAGGTGTGTGTGTGTGTGTGTGTGTGTGTGTGTGTGTGTATGTGTGTGTATGTATGTGTATGTGTATGTGTATGTGTGTGTGTGTGTGTGTGTGTGTGTGTGTGTGTGTGTGTGTCTTACAGAGGCTCTGTGTGTGTGTGTGTGTGTGTGTGTGTGTGTGTGTGTGTGTTGTGTGTGTGTGTGTGTGTGTGTGTGTGTCTTACAGAGGCTCTGCAGGTACAGCGGGTCTTCAGGCTGTCTCTGGTCCATCAGGCTGAGCAGACGGCTGGAGACGTCCATCACCTCCTCGATGAACAGGAACATGTCGTCCAGGCCGGCCGGAGGAGGCTGTGGGGCAGAGAGTGGGTGAACGCTGTTATCCGTCCGTATCTGAGAAGAAACCACATACCGCAAACACAAAAAGGTTTCTCTCCAGTTTGGCGTCGTGTTCGATGTCCCTGACTACATACTGGAAGCCTCCCAGCATCTGACCGAGAAGCCACACCCGTCGTTGAAACCCCTTAGTAGTTTGTACGCTGCGATATCAAGCGAGTTATTCTGCTGTATGTCTTTTGTGAAGTTGTGATTGGTCGACCTCTAAAGATGTCCCGCCTCCTTAGCCCATCACGTTCAATGTGTTGGAGCGCTAGCCAATAGGAGTGCGAGTGTTCCGTAGTGATGTCACCATGTTCTGGATTTTAGCCTTTGCAGACCGTTGACATGCACTAAAACCGACATAATAAGAATACATTGAGTTCATGAGCACCCTTTTCATTTGAGTAAACTAAACTCAAAGTGCTACGGAGCGAAATGGTCGATAAAAAACAACAACAAAACAAAAATATATATAAAATGTATTTTTCTGCAACGAGAACCGTTCCCAGATCGATAAAGTGCTTCCGACCCGACCCGACGCCTCACAGAGGGAAACCCACCAGGAAGCAGAACACCCGTTGTGTTGGGCTCCATTGTTCTCGAGGGAGAGTCTGAACGACGTGGCCGCCTCGGAGACAAGGCACCGCTGTCCTCGCACAGAAACCCCATTCATCCACCGCTGCCTTCTCCCTCGTCCTCCCGTTGCCCTCCGTGCTTTACATCACGCCGTCTCTAATAACAGGCATCTCACTTGCAGACGCGTCTCAATGTCTTATTAACCCTCTCTTCCCGAGTCTCCCGTCCTCCTTTCCGTGTTCAACCTGACTCCCCTATGTTTCACGAGGACTCGTTTCCTTGCTGATAATGCAGAGCTAATGAAAAGCTAAACGGTAATGAGCTCCTCCGTGCCTCACCTCGGCATCTGGCTCGATATCGGACAGGGCTACTATGCTACACTGCTTCGTGAAGCTCTAACCAAGTTAGATCCTAGGAAACCGGCCGGCCCGGACAACGTAGAACCTTTCTTTAAAGATAGCTGCAGACTTTATCGCTCCACCTCTCACTTCTCTTTTTAACCTCTCCCTCAGCACGAACACAATCTCTAAAGTGTGGAAGTCAGCGTATGTCCTGCCTTTGCTGAAAGGAGGGGAGGCCACCTTATTGAATAACTACAGACTCGTCTCTAAGTGGTCAGTTCTGGCTAAGGTTCTTGAACGCCTAGTGAGTGAACAGGTAAAGGAGTTTTATGTAACCATGACATCCTGTCTAAACATCAGTCAGGCTTCAGAAAGCAGCACCATCACTGCCACGATGAAAGGGTGAATGATGTGGAGAGTATTTTAGATAATAAGCAGAGTTGTGCAGCTCTATTTGTTGACCTGTCCAAAGCGTTTGACACCGTCGATCATCGCATCTTAAAGCAGAGGCTACTCAGTATAGACTTATCCAGCCGTGCAGTGGGTGGTTTGTGAACTACCTCTCTGAAAGGTCCCCATGTGTTCACTTTGACGGGCTGTCTTCCGAGTGGTTAAACATCACTAATGGTGTTCCTCAAGGCTCTGTTTTAGGACCACTTTTATTCTCCATCAACAGCGTAGGTGATAATGTGGATGAAACTACTTTATCTCTCTCTCTCCCTCTCTCCCTCTCTCTCTCTCTCCCTCTCTCCCTCTCTCTCCCCCTCTCTCTCTCTCCCTCTTCTCCTCCCCCTCTCTCTCTCTCTCCCTCCCTCCCTCTCCATCTCCCTCTCTCCCTCTCTCTCTCTCCCGCCTCTCCCTCTCTCCCCCATCAGTGTACCTGTAGCTTGTTGAGGTTGCTCCTGATGGTCACCGTGCTGACCTGCAGCAGACGGAGGTAGTTCCTCTCTGATTGGACGAACTCCTCGACGGCCAATAGCTGCCTCTGAGCCGCCCTCTCTTTATCGGCTGCTTCCTCCTCCAACGTCTTCTTCATCTTCTCCTCCTCCTCTTCCTCCTCTGTGTCCTTCTTCTTCCCCTCGTCTGAGAAACTGTCCTGAGAGGAAAGTCTTACATGTGTGGAAGTGTTGGTTTCGTCCACAAAGACGTTGGCGTCCTCCTCCGAGCTGAAGGTCTCGTCTCCGTCCTTCTCCTTCGTCGTTGCAGAGGAAGAGGAGGATGGTTTAGGGAGAGGAAGGGTGAAGGAGGAGGGCTGAGGCCTCCTGGGAACCTCCATGATGTCGATCGCTGTGAGAGACAAACACCGATTGTTAAGCATCTCTCTCAGGTTCACCACGAGGTGACTTCCTGTTGACTTCCTGCTTCCTCACTCTCTCTCTCCGGCACAGGTTAGCTCTGAGTGCTAGCATGCTAACGTAAACACAGACCATGTCACTTCCAGAACACGTCTCGTTGTTTCTGACAGCAACGGTTCTGATTGGCCCGTGGGGGTAAAGCCCGCCCACATTTTAGTACTGTCGTCATGACGCAGCACACACTGGGGACACACCGGGGACACCGGGGACACCGGGACACACACCAGGGATACATGGGGGACACACCGGGGACACACACCAGGGATACACCGGGGACATACACCGGACACACACACGGGACACACACACGGGGACACACACGGGGGACACACCAGGGACATACACCGGGGACACACCAGGGACATACACCGGGGGACACACCGGGGGAGGACACACCAGGGACATACACCGGGGGGGGACACCGGGAGACACACCGGGGGGGGACACACCAGGGACATACACCGGGGGGGACACGGGGATACACCGGGGGGGACACGGGGGACACACCGGGGGGGGACACACCAGGGACATACACACGGGGGACACACACCGGGGGACACACAGTGATGTATAAGAGACATCACAAAGTGCGTTTTGCAGGATAGGGACCTTTGAGGAAACGCTAGCTTGGAGCTGCAGAGCGCAGCCGTCTGCAGGAGGTAAACGGTTTCCCTATCACTGATCTGATCAGCGAGAAACCACGCAGCTGCTGCTCGGGGTCAGGTGCTAGGGGGGACATTCAACCAGATGAGAGGACCTTTGTTGACATGTTTGCGTTGCAGCAGAATAAAAAACAACACAATGCACGATGGTAGAAATAAACAATACTGCGTTTACACATCTCAAAGCAGCTTCAAAGAGTGGAGAATAGAAGGTTAGACGCAGAGGACAATGTACGAGATACTCTCTCTCTCTCTCTCTCTCTCTCTCTCTCTCTCTCTCTCTTCTCTCTCTCTCTCTCTCTCTCTCTCTCTCTCTCTCTCTCTCTCTCTCCTCTCTCTCTCTCTCTCTCTCTCTCTCTCTCTCTCCTCTCTCTCTCTCTCTCTCTCTCTCTCTCTCTCTCTCTCTCTCTCTCTCTCTCTCTCTCTCTCTCTCTCTCTCTCTCCTCTCTCTCTCTCTCTCTCTCTCTCTCTCTCTCTCTCCTCTCTCTCTCTCTCTCTCTCCTCTCTCTCTCTCTCTCTCTCTCTCTCTCTCTCTCTCTCTCTCTCTCTCTCTCTCTCCTCTCTCTCTCTCTCTCTCTCTCTCTCTCTCTCTCTCTCTCTCTCTCTCTCTCTCTCTCTCTCTCTCTCTCTCCTCTCTCTCTCTCTCTCTCTCTCTCCTCTCTCTCTCTCTCTCTCCTCTCTCTCTCTCTCTCTCTCTCTCTCTCATCTCTCTTTTAACTGACCCAACGGAAGTTTATTGTAAAATGCGGCCATATCTCCGGCTAGGAAGGTCGCATCAACGTGCTCCCGTCTCTAGCACCCCGCAGCCCGAGCTACGAGTGAAAGAACTAAACTTACATGAAACTTCCGTTGCTTTAAAGTCGAGCTTCAGTTTCAGACTCACCCTGTGATAGAAACATGTGATGGAGCGTCTCTAACCTGACCCAGATGCTTTGTTTCACCAAACCATCTGAAGCTCCACTGGAAACCATTTGGAAAGGGCCGGCACTTTCAAAAATACTTGGCAGGTGATTGGATCAATCTGTCTATCACCTTCTATCATGGGCCACTTCTGATTGGTTAACAATGGCTGGTACATGTGGAGCACAGCACTTCTGATTGGTTAACAATGGCTGGTACATGTGGAGCACAGCACTTCTGATTGGTTAACAATGGCTGGTACATGTGGAGCTCAGCACTTCTGATTGGTTAGCAATGGCTGGTACATGTGGAGCACAGCACTTCTGATTGGTTAGCAATGGCTGGTACATGTGGAGCACAGCACTTCTGATTGGTTAACAATGGCTGGTACATGTGGAGCACAGCACTTCTGATTGGTGTGGAGGACTGACACACAAGAAGAAAAAAAAATGTAAAACAAATTGCAGGCTTTGCGATTTGATAATCGCATAATCTCGAATCGCGATTTCGATTTAAAATCAATTAATCGTTCAGCCCTAACACACACACACACACACAGTCACACACACACACACAGTCACATACACACACACACACACTTGTTCCTCACTTTTTGTTCCACACGTCTGTTTTTCCAGCTTAGAGTTCAGGTTCAGTTTTAGAAGTTGACTCAACGTGTGGTTACCGAGCGCTGAGGCCTCTCCGCTCGTCTGCCGGACTCGATGACTTGGCTTTTTCCAGGTGACGATCTGCTGTCTCCATTTGATTTAGCCCTACAGTTATCTCTCCCCTCTAACACAGGGTTCCTTTCAGACACTCAGACACACACACACACAGTCACACACACACACAGTCACACAGTCACACAGTCACACACACAGTCACACACACAGTCACACAGTCACACACACACACACACACAGTCACACACACACACACACACACACACACACACACAGTCACACACACACACACACACACGAGCATTACCTGGTGCAGAATCCTGACTTCAGTCTCTCCGTCCGAAATGAAGAAGAGATCTGCTGCAGGAGACGCTGCTGCATCAACACACACACACACACACACACACACACACTGGTGTAACTTTCTCCAGAGCCTCACACACACCGGGCTGCTGCAGCATGTGGTGAGAGTGTGTGAGTGAACACAGTGTTTAAAGTGTGTGAGGAAAGGGGGGGATGGGAGAGGAGAGGAGGGTTTATTTTGTAGAGGAAAAAAGGGGAGGGGAGGACACACACACACACACACACTCACACACACACACACACACACACTCACACTCACACACACACACACACACACACTCTCACTCCTGGTGCTGAATAAGCCGATTGACTGCAGCAGCTGATGGGAAGAGGAAGTGGCGCTCACCCAGGCGGAAGCTGATTGGCCGACAGTTCTTCACACGTGGAATGAAGGACCAATGGCACGACACCTGAAGGGGTTTTTCATGAAAAGCTGCGCGGACCAATCAGGACGCAGCGTTGGAGTGATTGAAGTTTTCCTCTCACGGGAAACAAAAGCTCCGCGGGACGCCCCATCCTCCTCTGGACGTTCTGCTGGGGACAAAGAGATTTACAGCTCGTACTTCGGGGTCCATTCAGTTTGTTTGCAGCTACCAGTGAACACCATGTGAGAGAGGGGGAGAGGAGGGGGAGGCCAGTCCGTCAGAGTCAGGGGGGGAGTCAGGGGGGAGAGGAAGGGGAGCCCAGTCCGTCAGAGTCAGGGGGGGAGTCAGGGGGGGGGAGAGGAAGGGGAGCCCAGTCCGTCAGAGTCAGAGGGGGAGTCAGGGGGGAGTCAGGGGGGAGAGGAAGGGGAGCCCAGTCCGTCAGAGTCAGGGGGGGAGTCAGGGGGGGAGAGGAAGGGTAGCCCAGTCAGTCAGAGTCAGGGGGGGAGTCAGGGGGGGAGAGGAAGGGGAGCCCAGTCCGTCAGAGTCAGGGGGGGAGTCAGGGGGGAGAGGAAGGGGAGCCCAGTCCGTCAGAGTCAGGGGGGGAGTCAGGGGGGGAGAGGAAGGGTAGCCCAGTCAGTCAGAGTCAGGGGGGGAGTCAGGGGGGGAGAGGAAGGGGAGCCCAGTCCGTCAGAGTCAGGGGGGGAGTCAGGGGGGAGAGGAGGGGGAGGCCAGTCCGTCAGAGTCAGAGGGGGAGTCAGGGGGGGGAGAGGAAGGGGAGCCCAGTCCGTCAGAGTCAGGGGGGAGTCAGGGGGGGGGAGAGGAATAGGGAGCCCAGTCCGTCAGAGTCAGGGGGGGAGAGGAAGGGGAGCCCAGTCCGTCAGAGTCAGGGGGGGAGAGGAAGGGGAGCCCAGTCCGTCAGAGTCAGGGGGGGAGTCAGGGGGGGAGAGGAATAGGGAGCCCAGTCCGTCAGAGTCAGGGGGGGAGTCAGGGGGGAGTCAGGGGGGGAGAGGAAGGGGAGCCCAGTCAGTCAGAGTCAGGGGGGGAGTCAGGGGGGGAGAGGAATAGGGAGCCCAGTCCGTCAGAGTCAGGGGGGGGGAGTCAGGGGGGGAGAGGAATAGGGAGCCCAATCAGTCAGAGTCAGGGGGGAGTCAGGGGGGAGAGGAAGGGGAGCCCAGTCAGTCAGAGTCAGGGGGGAGAGGAATAGGGAGCCCAATCAGTCAGAGTCAGGGTGAGAGTCAGGAGGGGGGAGTCAGGGGGGGAGAGGAATAGGGAAGGCTAATCAGTCAGAGTCAGGGTGAGAGTCAGAGGGGGAGTCAGAGGGGGAGTCAGGGGGGGAGTCAGGGGGGGAGAGGTATCGCTTTACTTCAGAAGAAGTACCAATACTTTATTGTCAAAATACGAAAGTCTTAAAATTGCCTTTATGTGTGTATATGATTATATTTATATTATGTGACATTCCAATAGTCAGGTTCACTATATACTTTTGTGGGATTTTTTGTGGGGATTTGCAATACTATCCACGTTTGGAAAGGATATTGTATAAGGATTCAGTGTTGGACTGATGTTTCCATTTGCCCAGGTGTTTATATGGCCGCCGTAAAATGTAGGTTTTGTAATATCTCGACTTCTAAATCAGCGAGAACATTGATTTGAACTGCTAAACCCACATGTTCAGGATCAAGGAATCCAATGGTGCCAACAATAATGAGGTAGAACTCACTACATTGCATGTTAACATAACTTTTATTGAGGACTGAACCTGACTACAAGATAATATTGTTGAATCAAGAAGTGTATTAATTATTTACACACTTTCAAAATGTGTATTTTTTTCAGAATTTCATTTCCTTTTTATAATTTGAAGAAGTCGCAGCGAAGGCTCTAACTCCTCTAGTACACCTGATCATCAGCAGGAAACCCTTTAAAGCTGAAACTGAGTCAAAGCGTCTGTTCATGTTGAGAGACGTCAGACTGGAGGTCAGACGAACTCTCAGACCACTTCTCTCTGCTTCAGGGGTTTGGTTCATCACGAGGAACAGGGCGGAGATGTAATACTGACAGAGGGACAGGAAGTCGTCATAACTCCTCTAATAACCGTCTCCTACATTCAGATATCAGAACGTGGAAAACCTATTGAATAAATATGGTTTCAAAGACAAAACATCAGACTGTTAAACAGCTGAGCCTTCGAAAGGACGTCCATAACATTCATCTGTTTACTTCTAGACTATTTCTATTTTGTCTTTACTTGCCCCGTTGTATCTGTGTTATTGTGTTGCTCTGCTGGAGCAGCCTGACCTCAGATTGTCATATCTGCACGGTAGCTAGTGTGCACATGACAATAAAAGCCTTGACCTTGAATCCTCTCCAATGTTAGACTCAGTAGGCGTCTCAGTGAATGCCTGTTTAATCAGATGTAGACGTGAGCAGCAGCTCAGAGACAATGATGGGATTCACAGAGAGGAGAGAGGGAGGAGAGGGAGGAGAGAGGAAGGAGAGAGGGAGGAGGGAGGGAGGAATGAGGCAGGAATGAGGCAGGAATGAGGGAGGAATGAGGGAGGAGAGAGGGAGGAATGAGGGAGGAATGACGGAGGAATGAGGGAGGATAATCTTCATCTCATCGGTATGTGAGAGGAATGCTGCAGGACGGGATGCAGCCATCAGCTGACTGAAAGAATCCTCTCTGGCAGCACAGAGTAAATCTAGACCGCACGATGTAATGGCTAAAGAATAATGACGTGTGGTTCCCCGGCAACACGAGCACTTGAAGCACAACGTCTTGCTAAACTAAATGCATCGTGTCCTGGGCCGGGGCGGACCGGGGGGAGGGGCCCGGGGACTAACTGACAGGCGGGCCACTTAACGCGCGGCCGGCCGGCGACGGAAGTCTGTCACTTCACAACAAACCCTGCATCGATGTTATTCTGGACCATTACTCACACAGTATCACATCGCCTCGAGTTGCAGAGCAAATAGTTACAGCACATATTTAGTGATTTTAATGTTAACAGATCGTTGATGCGATAACATTTGGACCCAATTTGCATGACTTGAATAAAACATGGGCGTAGGAAGCATCCTCACTGTGGGTGAGACCATTTAGCAGGGGGTGTGGGCAGGTGGTCGACCTCACCTCCTCTAGGGGGGTCCGGGGGCATGCTCCTCAGGGAAGACTTTTTGTTTTAAATGTTGAAGTTAAATGCATCAATCTGGTCCATTTTGAGAGCAACATTAGAGACTAAATCTATGGCAGTCAGTAGGGGCTTGGACTGTGAGCCGTAGGGTCGCCGGTTCAAGTCCCCGACCAGACCTATGTGGAGAGTGGACTTCTACTTGGAGAGGTCCCAGTTCACCTCCTGCCCTGCCGTGGTGCCCTTGAGCAAGGCACCGGACATGCAGCTTGTTAACGATGAATCTTCCACGCAAACCAAAGTTAGCCATGGAGTGCCACAGGGCTCAGTGCTCGGACCTATTTTGTTCACATTATATATGCTTCCGTTAGGCAATATTATAAGGAATCATTCTGTAAACTTTCATTGTTATGCGGATGATACTCAACTATATTTATCAATTAAGCCTGATGAAATTAATCATCTAAATAAAATTCAAGACTGCCTTAAGGACTTAAAAACGTGGATGACCTTAAACTTTTTGATGTTAAACACGACCAAAACTGAAGTTATTGTACTTGGCCCGAAGAATCTACGAAACAAATTATCTAAAGATATACTAACTATGGATGGCATTAATTTGGCCTCCAGTGAGACTGTAAGGAATCTTGGTGTTATATTTGATCAGGATTTATCCTTTAACGCCCACATAAAATCAATTTCAAGGACCGCCTACTTCCATCTACGTAACATTGCAAAAATCAGGCATATCTTGCCTCAAAACGATGCAGAGAAACTAGTCCATGCATTTGTTACTTCTAGGCTGGATTATTGTAACTCTTTATTATCAGGGAGTACCAAGAAGTCAGTCAAGTCGCTTCAGCTGATTCAAAATGCTGCGGCTCGTGTACTAACCAGAGTTAGGAGAAGGGACCACATTACTCCTGTTCTGGCTGCCTTACACTGGCTCCCTATAGAACACAGGATAGAATTTAAAATGCTTCTTCTCGCCTACAAAGCCCTTAATGGGCAGGCGCCATCTTACCTTAAAGAACTCATTATACCCTACTGGCCTACTAGGGCATTGCGCTCCAAGAATGCAGGGTTGTTGGTTGTTCCTAGAGTCTCTAAAAGTACAATGGGAGCCAGAGCCTTTTCTTATCAAGCTCCACATTTGTGGAATCAGCTTCCAGTTTGTGTTCGGGCGGCAGACACCCTATCCGTTTCTAAGAGTGCGCTTAAGACCTTCCTTTTTGATAAAGCTTATAGTTAGGGCTGATTAGATTCAGCCCCTAGTTTTGCTGATAGTCTGTCGGGGGGACACCTTACTTCTTCCAGGACAGAGGGTCTGAGGACAGAGGGTCTGAGGACAGAGGCTCTCAGGACAGAGGGTCTGAGGACAGAGGGTCTAAGGACAGAGGGTCTGAGGACAGAGGGTCTGAGGACAGAGGGTGTGAGGACAGAGGGCCTGAGGACAGAGGGTCTGAGGACAGAGGGTCTGAGGACAGAGGGTGTGAGGACAGAGGGCCTGAGGACAGAGGGTCTGAGGACAGAGGGTGTGAGGACAGAGGGTGTGAGGACAGAGGGTCTGAGGACAGAGGGTGTAAGGACAGACAGAGGGTGTAAGGACAGAGGGTCTGAGGACAGAGGGTCTGAGGACAGAGGGTGTGAGGACAGAGGGTGAAAGGACAGAGGGTCTGAGGACAGAGGGTGTGAGGACAGAGGGTGTGAGTACAGAGGGTCTGAGGACAGAGGGTCAGAGGACAGAGGGCCTGAGGACAGAGGGCCTGAGGACAGAGGGTGTGAGGACAGAGGGCCTGAGGACAGAGGGTGTGAGGACAGAGGGTGTGAGGACAGAGGGGACAGAGGTCTTGCTGTGGTGCTTGGTGTTGGAGAGGAAGCGATGGCTGTACGGGAAGCTGCTTCCAGCACGTGGACAGATGACTCAGTGAAAGCTAAATGCAGAACCATGACTGCAGGGTGTTTCGGTCTGAGAGCGTCTTCACATGAACACACGGCTTGGTGCTAGAAGGACACTAAGTACATACATGAGTACAAAGAGAATACAACAACAACGTGACTCACAACACTCACAAGAACCCAGCTCTATACAAGCTAAATGCATCATTATTATTATAAATATGCCTTTCAGCTGCCTGGGGATGTGCAGTGGCAGTAGTAGTAGTAGTAGTAGTAGTAGTAGAAGTAGTAGTAGAAGTAGAAGTATTAGTAGTAGTAGAAGTAGTAGAGGTAGTAGTAGTAGTAGAAGTAGTAGTAGTAGTAGTAGTAGAAGTAGTAGTAGAAGTAGAAGTATTAGTAGTAGTAGAAGTAGTAGAGGTAGTAGTAGTAGTAGTAGAAGTAGTAGTAGTAGTAGAACTAGTAGTGGTAGTAGAAGTAGAAGTATTAGTAGTAGTAGAAGTAGTAGTAGTAGTAGTAGTAGTAGTAGTAGTAGTAGTAGAAGTAGAAGTAT
Source organism: Champsocephalus gunnari (assembly GCA_036324595.1). Lineage (NCBI taxonomy): Eukaryota > Metazoa > Chordata > Actinopteri > Perciformes > Channichthyidae > Champsocephalus > Champsocephalus gunnari. Next base: position 2,805,939 of record CM070450.1, on the reverse strand, counting down.
TAGTAGTAGTAGAAGTAGTAGAGGTAGTAGTAGTAGTAGTAGTAGAAGTAGAAGTAGAAGTATTAGTAGTAGTAGTAGTAGCAGTAGTAGTAGAAGTATTAGTAGTAGTAGAAGTAGTAGAGGTAGTAGTAGTAGTAGAAGTAGTAGTAGTAGTAGAACTAGTAGTGGTAGTAGTAGTGGTAGCAGTAGTAGTAGAAGTATTAGTAGTAGTAGAAGTAGTAGAGGTAGTAGTAGAAGTAGTAGTAGAAGTAGAAGTATTAGTAGTAGTAGAAGTAGTAGAGGTAGTAGTAGAAGTAGTAGTAGAAGTAGAAGTATTAGTAGTAGTAGTAGTCGTAGTAGTAGAAGTAGTAGAGGTAGTAGTAGAAGTAGTAGTAGAAGTATTAGTAGTAGTAGTAGTAGTAGTAGTAGTAGTCGTAGTAGTAGAAGTAGTAGTAGTAGTAGTAGAAGTAGAAGTAGAAGTAGAAGTATTAGTAGTAGTAGTAATAGAGGTAGTAGTAGTAGTAGTAGTAGAAGTAGAAGTAGAAGTAGAAGTATTAGTAGTAGTAATAGTAGTAGTAGCAGTAGTAGTAGTAGAAGTAGTAGTAGTAGTAGCTGTAGCGGTAGTAGTAGTAGTAGTAATAGTAGTAGTAGCAGTAGTAGTAGTAGTAGTCGTAGTAGTAGTAGTAGGTATGTCTTATCAGCTGTCTGAGGGAAATAATAGTCCACATTCAGGGATGCAAAATGCTCTAAATCAAATGAATTTCCAAGTTTGATATAAATATGACGGATACAGATCGACTCAAAGATCACTGCGGCTCTTCTTGAAATATGTCAACGTCCTTAATGTGTATTACTCTCTTCCTGCTGAGTGACGAACAGCTGATGAGGATTCACTTTATTGGAGGTGTGTGGTGATAGCATCCTGCCTGGAGGAATATATTCTATATTCTCTATTGCAAAATATGACATATTTACATGATGACTGGATGACTCAAGTGCTCATGTTAATTAAAGATGTTTAAATTAAACATAAATCAAAATACAAATGATGGGCAGGCCAGTAACGGTTTAATATAAACGAGTACAACATTTGTTTCGGAAACCAATCAAGACAATACTCATATTTTTGTGAATAATTCAAGCGTTTTCGTCGCTTTTATCCGCATCTCTCTGTTGTCAGGTGAAGACTTTAACCCAAATCTCGTTGGGAAACTGCCGCAACGCGAGAGGTCTTAAAAAGCCCCTCATGTGGGGAATACCGAGGTCTTTTTGTTGGGATAAAGACAGGAGAAAAGGATAAATGTTGAATAAATAATGAAGCGTTTACCTTTCAGTCTCGTCCTGTGATTAAATCCCGTGCTGTGCTCTCAGCGTGTCTCTCTCATTGAACTCTCGTTCACCTGTTGTCATGTCAGCAGCCTGTCACACTCGGGATAACGAGGGAAACAACGTCCGGTCAATGCTTTATACAATAAAAGCTTTTTCTTTCAGAGTAAAAGTCGTAATGTTGATGGCGCTGGTTTCTGCGAACTGTCGTGGAAATAAACATTTATTTGTAAACATTATTATTATCTTTGTGTGAGTTCAGATCTGCCGTAGTTCAGATATGCTGTAGTAAATCAGATTATTAGAGGATATAAATGTTAAAATAATTTCCCCCATTGACTTCAACAGAGAGTGATGCAATGTCTCCTCCTCGCCACCAGGGGCTCCACCGCCCCTCCCTCAGCGTGACGTCGCAGTTGAAGGGTCAGAGAGGCTGAGATCCACATGCATGATGTTGTTGATGCCTGATATTTAAACACTTATTTACCGCTGTTTTATCGGTGAGTTTCACCTTTTATTCTGGTTTCTTTACGTGTTATTTGTTGCTTTGCTTCGTTTAATAACACGTGGCTCCTTTTGGTTTAAAGCTAAGGCTAGCTCATACAGTTCCATTGTCGGACACACTGTTTGTTTCCCTGAAATGCTAACTCACTTTACGATCAAAGCACATTTAATGTAACACTATTACTGTC
>CM070450.1:2748942-2798942 GCA_036324595.1 Champsocephalus gunnari | reverse complement strand
CTCAGCGTCACCCCAACAAGCACAGCGTGGTTTTCATGGAGAAGAACGGCCTCCTGCACGGAGACTTCACTCTGCCCTTCAGCAAGGACCAGGCCAAGGTCAACACCTCTCATAGTGCTTTTTAGAAGGGCGGACGAAGCCTTAAGATTCTGTCGTGGATCCGATGTACCACTCGCAACATTATGTACATTTAATTCTATTTAAATGTAAATACTGCTATATTTTATTTTTCTATATTTTGTTTTATTTGTAATGCTTCTTAAAACAGTTCTCTATGTGTTTTACTTTTATGTATGCACCACGACACCAAGTCGAATGCCTCGTACGTGTCAACCGACCTGGTGATAAACCTGATTCTGATTCAAAATCCGACTTCTCAATTCTGGCTTTTTCTCAAAATTATATATTTTTCTCAAAATTCGGACTTTTTTTCAGAAACATGAACATTCTGTGTGTGTGTCTCTCTCTCCTCTCTCTCTCCTCTCTCTCTCTTCTCTCTCTCCTCTCTCTCCTCTCTCTCTCCTCTCTCTCTCCTCTCTCTCCTCTCTCTCCTCTCTCTCCTCTCTCTCTCCTCTCTCTCTCTTCTCTCTCTCCTCTCTCTCTCTCTCCTCTCCTCTCCTCTCTCTCCTCTCCTCTCTCTCCTCTCTTCTCTCCTCTCCTCTCCTCTCCTCTCTCTCTCTCTCTCTCTCTCCTCCTCCTCTCTCTCCTCTCCTCTCCACTCTCTCTCTCCTCTCTCTCTCCCCTCCTCTCTCTCCTCTCCTCTCTCTCCTCTCCTCTCTCTCTCTCTCTCTCTCCTCTCCTCTCTCTCCTCCTCCTCTCTCTCTCTCTCTCTCTCTCTCTCTCTCTCTCTCTCTCTCCTCTCCTCTCCTCTCCTCTCCTCTCCTCTCTCTCTCTCTCTCTCCTCTCTCTCTCCCCTCCTCTCTCTCCTCTCCTCTCCTCTCTCTCCTCTCCTCTCTCTCTCTCTCTCTCTCTCTCCTCCTCCTCTCACTCCTCTCCTCTCCACTCTCTCTCTCTCTCCTCTCTCTCTCTCTCCTCTCCTCTCCTCTCCTCTCTCCTCTCTCTCTCTCTCCTCTCTCTCTCCTCTCTCTCTCTCTCTCTCTCTCTCTCTCTCTCTCTCAGGTGAAGGACCTGCTGTGGAACAGTGACTCCTCTGTGCTGGCCGTCTGGCTGGAGGACATGGCGGCTGGAGAGGACGGACAGATCAACACCTGCAGTGAGTTCTGATCAATCTGTCTCAGCCAATCAGGGTCCCTTTCAACATGTTGAGCGACTTTAGAGCATCACCTGAAGAGTAGAAGGACAGGGTGTCCATCAAAGGTCCCCTATCATGCACTTTGTGATGTCTTCTCTACATCACCATGTGTCCCCCGTGTGTGTCCGTGTGTCCCCGTTCAGCGCTTTAGTAACGGCTGAAATAGAGGGGGTTGAGGCCATTGGTATTTTGATAGATGCCCTCTTTAATGCGTCCCCTGCAGTCCAGCTGTGGACGGTGGGGAACTACCACTGGTATCTGAAGCAGAGCCTGGACTTCGGCAGGGACGCTCTGAGGGCCCCGCGGTGCGTCTGCTGGGACCCCGAGCGGCCCCTCAGGCTCCACATGTTGACCCACAGCTGGACCAGCGTCACCTACGACTGGAGCTTCACCACCGACAAGAGCTCGGGGTCGGAGGGCAGCGACAACGCCAACGTGGCCGTGATCGACGGAGGTGAGAGCCAATCAGACGAGGGGACAGGGGGCGGGGTGAGGATGGACAGAGAGGCAGATTTATCATTTCTCTTTGTTTCCGACAGATAAAATCCTGGTGACGAACTTCCGTCAGTGTGTGGTCCCGCCCCCCATGTGCTCCTTTGAGCTGCAGCTGAGCTCCCCTGTCAATCAGGTGACCTTCCTGTGCCAGCCGCAGAGGACCAATCAGCTGGCAGCGCTGACGTCAGACGGACAGATTTCACTCTACGTCGAAGGTGGGTCTTCAATGACGAGTTCTGATCTGGGTCTAAATGCTATCGTAACGGATTTGTTTTCACACCAACAGATCTAGGAAACGATTTGGACCAATCGGCTGACGGGTTTCGCAGGATGTCCCGCCCCCTCGTCCTGCGGAAAACCTTCAGGTGGCAAAGATCCAGAGGCGTGATTTTATATTATACCAGAGTTTCAGTGTTTCGTGAACGCAAATCTGAAGTCACTTAAGTTAAGTAGAAGTAGTATGTAAGAAATGTACTTAAGTAAAAGTACAAAAGTATTGGCATCAAAATATTAGGGCTGTACTCGAATATTCGAGTACTATTCGGGTTTCAATTTCGTTATCCGGATATTCGTTTCTAATTGAATTTAGTGAAATCTCCAATATCAACGTCAGCGCTTCTTCGGGGGGGGGGCTAACACTCAACCATAAACGTTTACTTTCTCCGTCTTTATATGTAGATATGACTTTTCTCCATTCATCTCCGTCACGTTGTTTCCATGGCAACAACAACTTCCTGTCAACAGCGCTAGCTCTCCTTCAAAATAAAAGCATGTCCATAAATAGGAAGCCAAGCGAAGTTACACTTAAGACACATACAACTGCGATTTCCATTTCAAAGAACACAAATTGGGTTACATCAACAAATAACTATAAACCAACAATACTGTCGAGCAGTGCTTCTGAAATGGGGGTACGCGGACCCCTAGCGGTACGGTGGGGTACTGCAGGGGATACGTGAGATAAAAAATGTTTTATATAAAATATTCCTAGCACCTCATAAAATTGGTGTATTGTATTTTATAGTTTGCATAATATATCCTTTTGTTCATTGCTTTGTTAAACAGATATTGCTTCAGTTGAAGTTTAATTTTCGGGGTGCATCGTCTCCATGGGTCGCGTCACGCCAAGTGGAAAGGGAACTGTACATTATTATTCACTTACTTTTGAAAACGGAGAATCAATCAGGCAGCGGGCGGATGTCGACTGCAGGACAAACGGGCGTGTGTGTGTGTGTGTGTGTGTGTGTGATGTTTCTCTCTCTCTCAGAGTGTGTGTGTGTGTGTGTGTGTGTGTGTGTAATGATGTCTCTCTCGCCCTCAGTGTGTGTGCCCTCCCTCAGTGTGTGTGTGTGTGTTAATGGTCTCTCTCTCGCCCTCAGAGTGTGTGTGGAGCCTCTCCCTCAGTGTGTGTGTGTGTGTTATGGTCCTCTCTCGCCCTCAGTGTGTGTGTGTGTGTGTGTTAATGATCTCTCTCTCGCCCTCAGAGTGTGTGTGGAGCCTCTCCCTCAGTGTGTGTGTGTGTGTTAATGGTCTCTCTCTCGCCCTCAGTGTGTGTGGAGCCTCTCCCTCAGTGGTGTGTGTGTGTGTGTGTGTGTTAATGGTCTCTCTCTCGCTCTCAGGGTGTGTGTGGAGCCTCTCCCTCAGTGTGTGTGTGTGTGGTTAATGGTCTCTCTCTCGCCCTCAGGGTGTGTGTGGAGCCTCTCCCTCAGTGTGTGTGTGTGTGTGTGTGTGTTAATGGTCCCTCTCTCGCCCTCAGGGTGTGTGTGGAGCCTCTCTCTCTGCAGCAGCTCCTCTGGCTGCAGGAGGACCTGTTTGTGTGTTTGACCTCCAGCCTGCAGACGACCCTCATCCTGCTGCTGCACCCGGACCCCGAGGACGAGGACGCTCTCTCCGTCAGGTCAGTGTGTGTGTGTGTGTGTGTGTGTGTGTGTGTGTGTGTGTGTGTGTGTGTGTGTGTGTGTGTGTGTGTGTGTGTGTGTGTGTGTGTGTGTGTGTGTGTGTGTGTGTGTGTGTGTGTGTGTGTGTGTGTGTGTGTGTGTGTGTGTGTGTGTGTGTGTGTGTGTGTGTTCTTCAGGTCTCAGGTGTGTGTGTGTGTGTTCTTCAGGTCTCAGGTGTGTGTGTGTGTGTGTGTTCTTCAGGTCTCAGGTGTGTGTGCTCCTCAGGTCTCAGGTGTGTGTGTGTGTGTGTGCTCCTCAGGTCTCAGGTGTGTGTGTGTGTGGGTGTGTGTGCTCCTCAGGTCTCAGGTGTGTGTGTGTGTGTGTGTGTGTGTGTGTGTGTGTGTGTGTGTGTGTGTGTGGTGTGTGTGTGTGTGTGTGTGTGTGTGTGTGTGTGTGTGTGTGTGTGTGTGTGTGTGTGTGTGTGTGTGTGTGTGTGTGTGTGTGTGTGTGTGTGTGTGTGTGTCTCAGGTCGGGTGTGTGTGTGTGTGTGCCCTCGTCGTGTGTGTGTGTGCTCTCAGGTTCAGGTGTGTGTGTGTGTGTGTGTGTGTGTGTGTGTGTGTCTCAGGTGTGTGTGTGTGTGTGTGTGTGGCTCGTGTGTGTGGTCCAGGGTGTGTGTGTGTGTGTGTCCCAGGCTCGGGTGTGTGTGTGTGTGTGTCTCAGCTCAGTGTGTGTGTGTGTGTGCCCTCAGGTGTGTGTGTGCTCCTCAGGTCTCAGGGTGTGTGTGTGTGTGTGTGCTCCTCAGGTCTCAGGTGTGTGTGGACGGCGTGGTCCTCAGTCTGGCGCACGGCCCTCAGAGCGGCGCCGTGGCTCTGCAGCTGGAGGACGGGCGGATCCAGAAGCTCCTCTACGGTGAGTCGCCGCTCCGCTCCACGTCCGCCGGGCGAAGTTAGAAACGCACGAATTCAGAACGAGTGATCTGGGCTCCGGCGTAATCGATGTATCGTGTGTTCTTGACCTGCAGATGGCCCCGCCCCCTCCGTGGAGGCGTGGAGGGACTCCAGCGGACGCCCCGTCGGCCTCCCGGCGCCCTGCGTGCAGACGGCGCTCTGCAGCGTCGGCGGCGAGGTGCGCATCCCGTCTTTCTTGTAGCTTGCCTCGAGCGAGACCCCGGCTGACCCCCCCCTCTGCTCTCAGGCGCTGCTGCTCGGGCTGACGGACAGATCCCACCTGTACGCCGCGGACACCGAGGTGCCGCCGCCGCTCCACGTGTTTATTGGAAGACGAGGGGCGGAATGTTTTTAATTCATGTTTTACTCGATTTCTCAGCTGGCCTCCAATATCTCCTCTTTCGCCGTCTGCAACGACTTCCTGCTCATCACCACACACTCACACACCTGCCGCTGCCTGCAGCTCCACACGCTCACTGTGAAGGGTAGGACACACACACACACACACACTCACACCACACACCTGCCCTGCTGCACCTCCCACGCTCACTGAGGGTACACACACACACTCACACACACTCACACACACCTGCCGCTGCCTGCACCTCCACACGCTCACTGTGAAGGGTAGGACATACACACACACTCTCTCTCTCTCTCTCTCTCTCTCCTCTCTCTCTCTCTCTCTCTCTCCTCTCTCTCTCTCTCTCTCTCTCATACACACACCTGCCGCTGCCTGCACCTCCACACACTCACTGTCAAAGGTAGGACACCCACACACACACACACACACACACCTGCCTCCACCTCCACACACTCACTGTCAAAGGTAGGACACACACACACACACACACACACACACCTGCTGCTGACTCCACCTCAGCACGGACGCCAAATGTCCCGTTTGGGTTGCCGTACGTCGCGGCCCAATATGGAGGAGCAGCTCGCGCTCGCGCAGCGCACATCGGGCAGAGCCAACGTGTGACGGTGCAGCTGAATGACCTTCTCTTTGTGTTTACTGGCACTATTCGGTCTGTTGTATTGTGGTGCTGGTGGCTTCGCTGATGAGAGGAAACCAGAAGGCCCCGTGGGGTTTGTCCAAAGGGGGGTTCGTTTAGCGTGTATCTCACAATGCACTGTTCCTTTGTTATTCACGTGTTATCATCTTCGCTTTTCAATGAGTGTTTTTAAATGCTATTTAGTAATATGTTTCTTGATGTCTCTCATGTTTGTAAAGCGCTTTGAGTTGCCTTGTGTTGAACGATGCTGTATTATGGCGCATTTCCACTACGTGAGTTTCCACCAGCGGTAGTTCCGTCTCGCGGATACTTTTTCGGCCGAGGCTATATCCAGGACCGTCCTGCAGCTAACGTCCAATGACTATATACAGACCGGGCTATTATAGCATGCTTAAGCAAGTGTCGTGGGTGGTAATGTCGGGATAGGATTCACAGATAAATATTCTCACGACATTAACATTATTTTCGATGAGTTTCCCCTCAATATAAAATTGTGGCAATTAAATCTCTTTCCGTGCCACTTGCTTAGCTTTTTATGTTGTTTCAATCATTTTCTACTTTATATTTTCCAATGTTTTACTTGTAAAGGATATCACTGCATACTTTAAAGACTACTCGGTTTTATTAAAACGGAAGGTTTTTTTTTAAAGAATACGCAGACATTTCGTTGACGTAGTGATTTTGCATTGAAAGCAACACAAATCATTTATCCGCTACGCCGGCATTTTTATTTTAGAAATCGGAGAAACCGTCTTTTGAATTGTGTGTAGTATGCTGTACATTTTTGTAATTTATCCGGCTGTAAACGTTAATTGTACACCAATTATATCCATATTTCTGTAGACTACGTAAAAAGCCATTTCAGGGCTTCTGTGCAGGACCGTCCTGTATATAGCCACTCCCTACTTTTTCACCGTTTTCCGGCCATGACAGTATTGACTGTACTCTCCATGACACAGGCAGTCTGGTTTGTACTTGTTTCACTTCTGTCTAGTTTCTGAACAGATACGCGGAGCTGTGAGCTCTGAGGGCTAACGGCTGATGTGGTTCTCATTGAAGATGACGTCACGGCTCCGCCTACACCGCGTTACTATAGTTACCGCCCCAGTTCCTAAACTGTAATGGAAGCGCAGCGTAAAGTGAGCCTGGCCTACCAAGGCCCAGCTACACCGTACTAAGCCCCGCGAGGCCCTGCAGTGGAAATGCGCCATAAATAAACTTGCCTTGAATCTTGAGCCTTTGACCCCGCAGGTCTGCAGGCGGCCCTGGTTTCAGACGGAGGGCAGAACGATCAGAACGATGAGACCCTGCGTCGCGTGGAGAGAGGGTCCAGGATCGTCACGGTGGTGCCGCACGACACCAGAGTCATCCTGCAGGTGGGAGGGACACACGGTCTCCGTTTACATCACAACACAGCCAGTGACGGTGCATTCGTTGTCCGATGTGAGCAGTGGCGTTTCTATATGTACAAAGTGGTGGGGCACAAAAAACGTAGATGTCTAATATAGCTTCTGCAGTGAGGTTCATGGCTGCTGAGGCTCTGACTCTTCAGGTTTACACATATTATATTTTGACCTAAATCAAAATATAATATTATTTTCAAAAGCTTTTTTTGTCTGATGCTTCAATTAATTTTGAAACAGACAGTTCAACAGAATGTAATTTTATCATTTCAATATTGAATTGTTCTCTCTTAGTAAGATCCCATTTTCAATAACATTGCAGTCTCACCTCGACTTGAAGATGAAGTCCATTTGCCTATCCTTCTGGACAAACATCTCTATCACTTTTTTGTAAAAGTCCTCCTTATCTTCTTGTAGTTTCAAAAAGTCTATCATAAATCTAATCGATGGATTTATGATTCGAAAATGTATAAAGTAGGGTAGACATGTGGATATTATCCGGCTGAACAAAACGTTCATTTATCTAACAGCTACGTTTCCCACAGATCTTATTTTGAGCTATTTTCTAAAATCCTATGGAGAAATCTCGTTGCTTTTAGGTCGAGGGAAGCCATGCGCGGCTTACTTCCTGGGTTTTAGGACGCGTCTCTCTCCTCCTCTTCACACACCATACTTTTCGCGGCACACGTACTTACAGCCAATCAGCTCTGAAGGATGTGAGATGATGTATGGTGGGGATGGCAGCTCTATGTCCCCTATGGTCATTATTTTTTGCCACACACATTAAATAGGAAAATACTCTGAGCATGCGCAGTGTAGTTTTTGCAGTCACCGTTCACTTAGACAGTGAGAGGGAGGGGCAGGATCGGGTTCTGTCCCACATGGCTCTAAACAGCTCAATAGGCACTAATTAGAAGAGCACAGACTGAAAACAGCAATGAGACGAATCAGACGATTAAACATGATCTTCAAATATATTTTATATATTTTAATTTATTTTTTGCATTTTGTTGTAATCATTATTGTAATACTTTCTGCTGCCACTAGGTGGGGCTGATTGTGATGTTGGGCCATATAAATAAACTTTGATTGATAATAAAAATAATACATGTTATTCGTTCAGCGCTTTTCCTGGTGCTCAAAGCGCTTTACAAGAACCTTAGCAACACAAGGAAAGAGTGCTAAGCTAGGTGGAATAGGGGCGAGGGGTTAGGAGTTAGGAGTTAGAGTTAGTTAGGGGGTTAGGAGGTGAGTTTTGGGGGATTTGCAGCGTGTTATGGAGCAGAGGGTCTCGTAGCATGTGATTGTAAGAACTCCACAGGTGTAGTGCCGTGTATCGAACCTTTGATATTCTTCAGACGGAAACATGGACTTGACTCTTACTGTTGAACAACACTATAATAATGTCTTCAGTCGGCAGTGTGTGTGTTTCTACTCTGTTATATCTGGTTATGTCTCGAGTGTCCGAGGTTTCCGATCCACGACCATGACGTGTGTGTTCCAGCGTGTCAGAGATCCCAGCTGCAGGTTTGAGCGCTGACTGTCTGTGATGTGTTGTTTGTGTTGATGTTGTTGTTGTTGTTTGTGTCCAGATGCCTCGGGGGAACCTGGAGACGGTTCATCATCGAGCGCTGCTGCTCGCTCAGCTCAGGACGTGGCTCGACAGGTGAGCTTATCCAGACTAGATGCCGTCTGTGGGGACAGAGAGATCGAAATACCGTTTCCCACAATCCTGAATACAAAAACAAATATATATATATATATATATTTATATATACACACAATCAACATCAACATTTATACACGTGCACACATTAAGACAGGGGGGTCAAACTCAATTTCATCGCGGGCCACATCAGCATTATGGTTGCACTCAAAGGGCCGGTCGTAACTTTAAGACTATATAAAAATACATATATAAATATTTAATATATATAAAATAATGTATTATATTACATCATTGCCTCTGCATTGGATTATCATCGGATAGGGTAATAACGTCATAATCAACTACGTCTGAAAGCAGAAGTCTAGGGCAAGTCTCTTCAGTGCGTATGTCCCAAAATGGTTTAAAAAGAAAAGCCAAATTCTGGAGAAAAAATAAATAGAAGAATCATTTTGAAATAAAAATCTAATTCTGAGAAAAAAGTCATATTTGAGATGCATTGTGGGACATGTAGTTTATGGGCAACGTGCTACCGTTTATTAAACGGTAGCATGTTGCCCATAAACTACATGTCCCACAATGCATCTCAGTAACCGTATAATAAACATATTATATTCTTTGCAAGCTCTTGCGGGGGCCGCATAAAATGAAGTCGCGGGCCGAATGTGGCCCCCGGGCCTCGAGTTTGACACCCCTGCATCAAGACATCAATACATACAACATAACAGTCGCTGAATGACTGTCGTGTGTTCTAGAGGTTTCAGAAAGAGATCGATTCCTCGATCCCACATTGGGACAGAAAACAAGGCAGGAGGAGATGCTAAAGTCCCCGTTCACTCCCAAGTGTTTGACGTGTTGTCTTGTCTCAGTTTAAGGTTCAAAGATGCGTTTGAGTGCATGAAGAAGCTGCGGATCAACATGAACCTCATCTACGATCACAACCCGAAGGTGTAAAGCGACTTGAACGCTGATGGATTAAATGCGCACATATAAAAATACGGGTCCAATGTTTAGCGTCACTGTCGGGGAATCGTTCCCCTGCAGGTCCTCCTCCTCCTCTGAGGCAGAGGCCGGCCTCGAGCAGCCGCTGTCTCCCTGAGGAGGGGCTGTCTCCCTGAGGAGGGGCTGTCTCCCTGAGGAGGGGCTGTCTCCCCGAGGAGGGGCAGTCTCCCTGAGGAGGGGCTGTCTCCCTGAGGAGGGGCTGTCTCCCCGAGGAGGGGCAGTCTCCCTGAGGAGGGGCTGTCCCCCTGAGGAGGGGCTGTCTCCCTGAGGAGGGGCAGTCTCCCTGAGGAGGGGCTGTCCCCCTGAGAGGAGGGGCAGTCTCCCTGAGGAGGGGCAGTCTCCCTGAGGAGGGGCTGTCCCCCTGAGAGGAGGGGCTGTCTCCCTGAGGAGGGGCTGTCTCCCCGAGGAGGGGCTGTCTCCCCGAGGAGGGGCTGTCTCCCTGAGGAGGGGCAGTCTCCCTGAGGAGGGGCTGTCTCCCCGAGGAGGGGCTGTCTCCCCGAGGAGGGGCTGTCTCCCCGAGGAGGGGCTGTCTCCCTGAGGAGGGGCTGTCTCCCTGAGGAGGGGCAGTCTCCCTGAGGAGGGGCTGTCTCCCTGAGGAGGGGCAGTCTCCCCGAGGAGGGGCTGTCTCCCCGAGGAGGGGCAGTCTCCCCGAGGAAGGGCTGTCACCCTGAGGAGGGGCTGTCTCCCTGAGGAGGGGCTGTCTCCCCGAGGAGGGGCAGCTCTCGGTCAGAGACAGGTGTTGCTGTGGGACACCTGAACACTTCCTCCTCGGGGTGGAGAGGACCCCGAGCCGTAAGAGACCACATGTGATCCAGTGTCCTCAGCCGTTCGGTCTCTCTATTGAAGAATGTTGATCATTACTCTGAACGAGTTCCTGGAGCTGCAGGAGGGGTTTCAGGACTGATGTGGCATCTCTACCGCCTGGTCAGACCGTGGCCCGTGACATGTCTCGTGAATTCTCCGGCCGAAGCTCCAAATAAACCGTCACGGAGCGTCCACACTACAGCTTGGGGATTTTATTCGAGCAACACGACCAACAACCAATCACATGAATCTCCCGCCCCCGACATACAGAGCAAAAAACCCCGGGGATTTTATGCGAGCAATATATATATATATAAACTCCCCAAACAAACCTACCAGTTTCCCCCCACTGTCTCTGCCCCCTCCCTCCATGCTGGTTCCTCCGGTCTGTATCCCGGTAGGTGAAGAGGGTCTGGTCATACAAAACCGGGTGAGTTGCTACGGCGATAGTTAGTTTCTCCTCCGACTTTTTTTGAAATATAGAAATGAACGGCGGGATATCTCTCCCAGCTTAGACGCGGTTTGATTGGCTACGGCTTCAGCTGTCAGATTTTCAGAAACGGGATTTGATTGGCTGGCGCTGGCTACTCCGGCGTCTCCGGCGTCAGAAGTTGAACATTGTTCAACTTCTGACGCCGGAGACGGACCGCTCTGCTACCCACAATTCAGTTCGGCGAAAAAGCGCGGCTACGTGACGTCACCCCATTGAAAGTGAATGGGCAGATTGGAGCTGTCGACGCTGTCGTGCGGACGGGCCGTATTTCGTATTTCTCTCTAGCAGGTGAAATGTTCTGTCTTAACAACAGCTCTTTTTCCTGCAGGTGTTCCTGGAGAACATCCAGACCTTCGTCGCTCAGCTGAACTCCATCAGCCACATCAACCTCTTCCTCACGGAGCTCAAGTCAGTCTCTCCGCACGCCTTCGTCCTCTTCAGTTCAGGCTTAAAACCCCCTCGTTCTAACGGCTGCTCTTCCCCCCGCAGAGAGGAGGATACGACCGGCAGCATGTACCCCCGCCCCCCCCGACGTTAGCCCCGCCCCCCAGCCCGTCTCCCTGCAGAAGAAGGTGGATGTCGTTTGTGATGCTTTACGCAGCGCCATGGAGGCGATGGATCCCCAACAAGTCAGTGTTTTCGCTCGTTATCGTGGGTACGGGAGCGAGGTAGCCGCGGTAAAGGTCTCCTGTCGTGCTACGAAGGCAACGGCCTCCGATATATAAAAACATGGCTATGAAGTGTTTTGCTCCAAACACCATTCTAGCCACGCCTCATATCCCTCTGTTCCACTTCCTGTTTCTAAAGTGCTGATTCTGGGTATAAACGGGTCTCAATGAGATTTTGAGAAGAGGGGGCGGAGCTAGTGCATCGCCGGAGCTGTATTAGCTTAACATGCTTATTGTAGTTGTCAGTGCACTGTCTTGATGGAGCATGTGTGTGGGCTGGATACAGGAAAGGAGTGAGCAGGGGGGTTTTCTGTGACTCCTCACCCTCTCAGACTTTCAGTTGCGACGCGTTGCCATGGAAACCAAACAATGGTGTAGCTGTATTAAAGTCCGAGTGGAAACACGGATAAAATCCAATTTTGTCAGAAATCGGGAGAAATATGACCCCGGGAGGAAACCGGGAGAGGGCAACGAAATCGGGAGTCTCCCGCGAAAATCAGGGAGGGTTGGCAAGTATGCTGAAAGCCACGTTTCTGATTGGCCCGTGGGTCCACATTTCAGATGTTACGTCATATCGGACGCAAATCTGGATCAGCTCCGTTGTTCCCCGTTTTTAGAGATTTGGGTACGGAGGAGAAGAGAGAGGGTTTTATTTCCTGACGCTGCGTGAGTTCCCCGACACACCGGGGACACACCGGGGGGACACCGGGGACACACCGGGGACACACCGGGGACATACCGGGGACACACAGAGAAGACATCACAAAGTGCATTTTGCATGGTAGGTCCCCTTTAAAGATCGGGGGAACGACGGGGCTGATCCAGATTTGCTGCGTCATGACGACATCACTAAAATATGCGCGGGACCCAGAATCAGCGCTGTAGTAACCGCTGGAATAGAGGGGTTTGAGCAAAGCACTTCATCGACATGTTCTGATCCGAGACCTCTAATATACGCCTAACGACAGCACGATGGAGACCTTTGAGAGTCCTCACAGGCGCGGGTGTGAGTAGTGGAAGCTGTGTTGAACGTGTTGCCATACACATCGCTGTTTCAGGTTCATATGGATGGGTCATTCAAGCTACAACCTTTTTTAACCGTAATGTACTTTTTATTAAATATCCTCCGCGTCTTTTATCAACCGACTTGAAAGAGAACCGATCTCTGGAGCCTTGAGGAAAGCGTTAGTTTATTTATACCGCACGGCTTCAGACGCAAGATGTGGAAAAGAGAGGGGACACAGCGGGGACACACCGGGGGGACACTGCGGGACACAGAGGGGACGCACCGGGGACACAGCGGGGGGACACTGCGGGACACAGAGGGGACGCACCGGGGGGACACTGCGGGACACAGAGGGGACGCACCGGGGACGCATTGGGGACATAGCGGGGACACACAGGAGACACACCGGGGACACAGCGGGGACGCACCGGGGACACAGCAGGGAGACACAGCGAGTACGCACCGGGGAGACACAGCGAGGACGCACCGGGGACACAGCGGGGACCGGGACGCACCGGGACACAGCGGGGACGGGGACACAGCGGGGGAGACAGCGGGGACGCACTGATGTAGAACAGACATCACAAAGTGCGTTTTGCAGGACAGGAGAGCTTTAGATCAGCTGCTGCTCCACTGCGCCCTCCGGTGGTCAAAGTAGATCCTATGTAACTGGGTGCAGCGCGCTCGGGTGAAGCATGCTCAGGTGAAGCCGCCATGTGGACACGGCCCCTTGAGACTGGGCTCCTTCAGCGCGGCAGTGAGCAGAGGTGTCTGTGTCTGACGGGAGACGGTCGACAGTGGAATACATCGTGCTTTCTCTCCAGGTTCTTCCTCTCCATCCTGACGACGCACGTGAAGAAGAGCGTCCCCGAGCTGGAGGTCGCCCTGCAGAAAGTCCACGAGCTGAGAGGTGAGCAAGTGTGTGAGCCTCCTCACCTCCTCCCTGAGCAGGTGTGTGAGCCTCCTCACCTCCTCACTGAGCAGGTGTGTGAGCCTCCTCACCTCCTCCCTGAGCAGGTGTGTGAGCCTCCTCACCTCCTCACTGAGCAGGTGTGTGAGCCTCCTCACCTCCTCACTGAGCAGGTGTGTGAGCCTCCTCACCTCCTCACTGAGCAGGTGTGTGAGCCTCCTCACCTCCTCACTGAGCAGGTGTGTGAGCCTCTTCACCTCCTCACTGAGCAGGTGTGTGAGCCTCCTCACCTCCTCACTGAGCAGGTGTGTGAGCCTCCTCACCTCCTCACTGAGCAGGTGTGTGAGCCTCCTCACCTCCTCACTGAGCAGGTGTGTGAGCCTCCTCACCTCCTCACTGAGCAGGTGTGTGAGCCTCCTCACCTCCTCCCTGAGCAGGTGTGTGAGCCTCCTCACCTCCTCCCTGAGCAAGTGTGTGAGCCTCCTCACTGAGTGACTGTGTGTCTCTGTAGTGAACCCTCCAGCTGATCCTGGGTCTGTGAGCGCTGAAGAGGCTCTGAAGTACCTCCTGTTCCTCGTCAACGTGAACGACCTCTACGAACACTCGCTGGGAACGTACGACTTCGACCTGGTGCTCATGGTGGCCGAGAAATCACAGAAGGTACGAGACAGCCTCCCGAGTGCAGGCTCAGATCCGATCCGTTTTTTAAACCAGCCCTCATTTCTGTTCTCATGCCGTCAGTGATGTTCAGGCTCTTTGTACCTCAGAGCAGTGTTTCTCAACTGGGTCCGCCCAAAAGTGGGTCCGGACTGTTTCGAGGGGTCACGGAAAACGCTGTGCGTGCAGTCGGCGTTGGACAGGAAGTACCATAAACGGCTTTGAAAACATCTGCCACGTAGTGATCATCTTCTCAATGAAACATCTTTGCTGATGTTTGTTCGAGTCTTCTGGCCAATCAGAATCAAGATGGTTGCCGGAGAATAACTTGGCGGTAGAACTCTTCTTTATACATCCATGGGTATATCCATACAGTTCAGCTTTGATTCCATCCTCTCATTAAACCTTTTTAAAAGCATACCTTAGTTCTGTGAAGGGATGTATGCACTGTACTTCACTTGTATTAATATTGTATGCTGAAAAGCGTATATATATTCAAAATGTTGGGTCGCGATGTATTGACCGGTTGAGAACCACTGCCTCAGAGCATCAAGAAGCTTCCAAGGACACATCTGGTCCTCCTCATGAATGTTCAAAGTATGCAGTGAAAATGAAGGATGTATTGTCTTAACGTACGCCCCCCCCCCGCAGGACCCCAAAGAGTTCCTGCCCCTTCCTGAACATGCTGAAGAGTCTGGAGCCGAACTACCAGCGCTACAGCATCGATAAGCACCTGAAGCGCTACAGGAAGGCTCTGCAGCACCTCAGCCGGGCGGGTCAGTGTCAGTGATACGTGTATACGACCCAGATCATTTCTTATTTTAAAGTTACTTGACTGTATATCAAGTTAATTATTTCTACTGTTCCTCTTCACTTTGAAACCCTTTGAGTCTCTGATTGAGTTGATGTGCTCTGTGGTGCAGGCGCAGAGCACTTCCCGGAGGCCCTGCAGCTGGTGAAGGAGCAGAAGCTGTACAGTGAGGCTCTGAGACTCTACTCTGCAGACCCTCCTCACTACAAGGTAACGGGTCCTTTAGAATGCACATGAGAACACCGTGGGTTTTGAACGAGATGAAACGGATACCAGTGGACTCTGTGGACTCTAGCTTTCATATGATATCACCCCAGTCCTCAACGACCTCCACTGGCTTCCTGTCTCCCATCGCATCCACTACAAAGTTCTGGTCCTCACCTACAAAGCACTCCACCATCTGGGCCCCCCCTTATCTCACAAACCTTCTCACTCCTTATCAACCCCCCGTCCCTCAGACCCCCCACGGCCCCTCAGACCCCCCACGTCCCCAGACCCCCCACGGTCCCTCAGACCCCCCACGTCCCTCACCCCCCACGGCCCCTCAGAGCCGGACTCCTATCCCCTCCCACATCCACACTCTGCAGCTTTGGGGACAGAGCCTTCTCCGTGGCAGCTCCTAGGCTCTGGAAGCCCCTCCCCCAAGACCTCCGGGACTCTTGAGTCCCTCACAGTCTTTCAGTCCCGCCTCAAAACACATATTTTCATCTCTGTCTACCCATAAGCCCCCCCCCTCTCAATCAACTTCCTCTTGACTGCCTTTTTATTTTTTTTATTTTACTATACTTACTTGTTTGCCTGTGCTTATTTGTCTACCCTCCCTCATACTGTAAAGCGTCTTTGAGTTGTGAAAATGCGCTATATAAATAAAATGCATTATTGTTATTATTATATGATATCTAGTGTGCAGATATCGCTAAAAGTGTCTCTATCTATCTCAAATGTACCCGTTGGCGGTTCTAGTGTTAAGGAGAGTCTGAGCCCTGACCTCTGTCTTGCAGGCTCTGAGCCCTGACCTCTGTCTTGCAGGCTCTGAGCCCTGACCTCTGTCTTGCAGGCTCTGAGCCCTGACCTCTGTCTTGCAGGCTCTGAGCCCTGACCTCTGTCTTGCAGGCTCTGAGCCCTGACCTCTGTCTTGCAGGCTCTGAGCTGTGTGTACGCGGACCACCTGATGCAGAACCAGCAGATGGAGCAGGCTGGCTTGCTGCTCTGGAGATGTGGAGAACCAGCAGCCGCTCTGCAGGCGTTCGCCAGCGCCTCCTGCTGGAGGAACGCTGTGTGTGCAGCGCAGCAGATCCCCCTGCCTCCGGACCAGATAGCCCTGCTGGCACGAGACCTCGCAGGTAGGGGGACGGGTAGGGGGAACGCGGGTAGGGGGACGGGTAGGGGGGACGCGGGAGGGGGGACGCGGGTAGAGGGAACGCGGGTAGGGGGGACGCGGGTAGGGGGGGGCGCGGGTAGGGGGGAACGCGGGCAGGGGGAACGCGCGTTTCTCGTCACGAACAGTTGTTCTACGTGAAGCCAAATGTAACGCAAGGCATTGTGGGACAGCATTATCTCCTTTCCTTTCCTTTCCTTTCCTAAATCAAGGTCCAGTGTTTCCTAAAGGACATGATAAAGGAAGCATTGAAGCTCCTTTCCTACCGTCTCCCGAGCAGTGGTTCTCAGCCGGTGTGAGGTGTCGGGGGAAATATCCAATTCCACTTAAATCGGTCTAAAAAAAAGGTAGCGAAGTGATGCTTGGTGGAGGCTGCGCTAACGAGACAAACGGCGATGGATAAATGCAGACTGAACTGAACCCTAGATATCCGTGCCGAGTGAGCGGTGGTCAAGTATATAAAACACGGGACTGTGTCGTAGTCAGTTTAAAACGTCTTGGGTTGAATTGCACCGTGACTCAGAAGAGGTTAAACATCACTGAGAATCTGAACAGCTCTCCTCGTGGCTGAGAGACTTCCGGGTCCTTCCACTCCTCTGGGACCCTTCCTCAGATACATTTGCCCCAGCAGGGAGTCTCTGTACTTAAACCCTAAAACGTGTCCTCGCTCCCTCTCCCACAGAGAAGCTGATCGAACAGAGGAGACACTCGGAAGCCGCTCTGCTGCTGGACCAGTACGCTAAAGTGAGCAAGAAGCCATCGTGAATCTATCGAATATTATCTCACTCTCATATATTTATAAACACTTACGCACGCTTTGCACTTTTATCTTCAATACTTCCTCTCTAATATCAAACATTTGCTTTTTGTATATTTCTCTCGTTTATTTTCTATCCATCGGGAACATTTGCCCGTGTTCATGCCCTCTGTTCCTCACCATAACTGCTTTTATCGGGAAACCTGGTTCTGATTTACAATAGAATTATGATTTGTATTGTTGTTATAATTACAGGACTGTGAGGAGGCCATCTTGGCTCTGATCACCGGGTCCGTCTGGGACGAGGCGCTGCGGCTGGTCAGTTTGAGATCTGATCGACATATCTTGTCTTTTCCTTTGATGTTTTGCTTCTTCCCGTCAAGTGGGAAATACGTTTTTGTGTTTCTCTTACACTGAACAAAAATATAAACGCAACACTTTTGTTTCTGCTCCCATTCTTCATGAGATAAACTCAAAACATTTTCTATATACACAAAATAACCATTTCTCCCGAATATTGTTCACAAATCTGAAAGAATCTGTGATAGTGAGCACTTCTCCTTTGCCGAGATGATCCATCCCACCTCACAGGTGTGGCATATCAAGATGCTGATTAGACAGCATGATTAATGCACAGGTGTGCCTTAGGCTGGCCACCATAAAAGGCCACTCTGAAACGTGCAGTTTTGCTTTATTGGGGGGGTCTGGGGGGGTCCGAAAACCAGGCAGTATCTGGTGTGAGGGGTAGGGGTAGGGTTAGGGTAATGTTGTGAACCGAGTGGCCTGTGTTCGTCGTCCATAACATACGCTTGCCCATACCATAACCCCACCACCACCATGGGCCACTCGATTCACAACATTACCCTACCCTAACCCTACCCCTACCGCTCACACCAGATACTGACTGATGATTATTGCACAGGTGTGCCTTAGGCTGGCCACAATAAAAGGCCACTCTGAAACGTGCAGTTTTGCTTTATTGGGGGGGGTCTGGGGGGGTCCGAAAACCAGTCAGTATCTGGTGTGAGCGGTAGGGGTAGCGTTGGGTAATGTTGTGAATCGAGTGGCCCATGGTGCTGGTGGTGGGGTTATGGTATGGGCAGGCGTATGTAATGGACGACGAACACAGGCCACTCGATTCACAACATCACCCTACCCCTACCCCTCACACCAGATACTGCCTGGTTTTCGGACCCCCCCAGACCCCCCCAATAAAGCAAAACTGCACGTTTCAGAGTGGCCTTTTATGGTGGCCAGCCTAAGGCACACCTGTGCAATAATCATGCTGTCTAATCAGCATCTTGATATGCCACACCCTGTGAGGTGGGATGGATTATCTCGGCGAAGGAGAAGTGCTCACTATCACAGATTCTTTCAGATTTGTGAACAATATTTGAGAGAAATGGTTATTTTGTGTTTATAGAAAATGTTTTAGATCTTTGAGTTCATCGTGTTTTGCGGGACAAATAAAAAATATCTGTTATCTATATCTGACTCTCCTGTGATGCATGTTCTGTCTGCTTCAGATCTACATGCACAACAGACAGGATATCACCGAGACCAACCTGAAGCCTGCGCTGCTGGAAGGTGAAGATCAACAGATATTTACCTCTGGGGATGTTGTGTTGTTGTTTACTAATGTCGTTGTTGTTGTTGTTGTTGTTGTGTCAGCTTTCAGCACTCAGATTGGGTTCCTGGAGGTTCAGGTGGCGACGTTCACTAGACACCGGATCAGACTCTCCGTGGTCCGAGAGCAGAAAGAGAAACACAGACTGGACATGCTGGGTGAGGACTCTTTAAAGTAGAGACACTAGATACTGATGTACACCTGAACATCAGCAGGAGAGGACTCTTTAAAGTAGAGACACTACATACTGATATACACCTGAACATCAGCAGGAGAGGACTCTTTAAAGTAGAGACACTGCATACTGATATACACCTGAACATCAGCAGGAGAGGACTCTTTAAAGTAGAGACACTGCATACTGATATACACCTGAACATCAGCAGGAGAGGACTCTTTAAAGTAGAGACACTACATACTGATATACACCTGAACATCAGCAGGAGAGGACTCTTTAAAGTAGAGACACTGCATACTGATATACACCTGAACATCAGCAGGAGAGGACTCTTTAAAGTAGAGACACTACATACTGATATACACCTGAACATCAGCTGGAGAGGACTCTTTAAAGTAGAGACACTACATACTGATATACACCTGAACATCAGCTGGAGAGGACTCTTTAAAGTAGAGACATACATACTGATATACACTGAACATCAGCTGGAGAGGACTCTTTAAAGTAGAGACACTACATACTGATATACACCTGAACATCAGCAGGAGAGGACTCTTTAAAGTAGAGACACTACATACTGATATACACCTGCACATCAGCAGGAGAGGACTCTTTAAAGGAGAGACACTACATACTGATATACACCTGCACATCAGCAGGAGAGGACTCTTTAAAGGAGAGACACTACATACTGATATACACCTGAACACCAGCAGGAGAGGACTCTTTAAAGTAGAGACACTACATACTGATATACACCTGAACACCAGCAGGAGAGGACTCTTTAAAGGAGAGACACTACATACTGATATACACCTGAACATCAGCAGGAGAGGACTCTTTAAAGTAGTGTACCCCCTGCGTTGTCCCTCAGATGAAGACGGTCCCTGATTGTCCTGATGCTGAACTCTACTCTGAGGCCAGCAGTGTGATGACGGGATCCAAGTATTCCCACAGTAACTCCCGCATCTCCTCGTAAGTCTCTCACACCTGAACATGCCGTCAGAGGCGTTAAGGTTGTGTGTTGTGATGTTGAATGTCCCTGGTCTGTCTGCAGGAGATCCTCAAAGAACCGGCGTAAAGCGGAGCGGAAGAAGCTGAGCCTGAAGGAGGGGAGCCCGATGGAGGACCGAGCGCTGATGTACGCTCTGGGAGAAATCCTCACTACTATGGACAAGATGAGAGGTACACACTCTGAAATACACACTCTGAAATACACACTCTGCAATACACACTCTGAAATACACACTCTGAAATACACACTCTGCATACACACGGCAATACACACTCTGAAATACACACTCTGAAATACACACACTGAAATACACACTCTGAAATACACACTCTGAAATACACACTCTGCAATACACACTCTGAAATACACACTCTGAAACACACAATCTGCAATACACACAGCAATACACACTCTGAAATACACACTCTGAAATACACACTCTGAAACACACACTCTGAAACACACACTCTGAAACACACACTCTGAAATACACTCTGCAATACACACAGCAATACACACACTGAAATACACACACTGAAATACACACACTGAAATACACACTCTGAAATACACACTCTGAAATACACACTGCAATACACACTCTGAAATACACACTGCAATACACACTCTGAAATACACACTGAAATACACACTCTGAAATACACACTCTGAAATACACACTCTGAAATACACACTCTGAAATACACACTCTGAAACACACACTCTGAAATACACACTGCAATACACACACTGCAATACACACACTGAAATACACACTCTGAAATACACACTCTGAAATACACACACTGAAATACACACTCTGAAATACACACTCTGAAATACACACTCTGAAACACACACTCTGAAATACACACTGCAATACACACTCTGAAATACACACACTGCAATACACACTCTGAAACACACACTCTGCAATACACACTCTGAAATACACACTCTGAAATACACACTGCAATACACACTCTGAAATACACACTCTGAAACACGCACTCTGAAACACACACTCTGCAATACACCTGAAATACACACTCTGAAAACACGCACACTCTGAAATACACACTGAAAACACACTCTGAAATACACACTCTGAAATACACACTGCAATACTGCA
Organism: Champsocephalus gunnari; assembly: GCA_036324595.1. NCBI lineage: Eukaryota > Metazoa > Chordata > Actinopteri > Perciformes > Channichthyidae > Champsocephalus > Champsocephalus gunnari. The sequence continues at coordinate 2,777,842 of CM070450.1, read as the reverse complement.
AGCCTTCTGAGTAAATCTCCAGAACGCCGACACCTCCTCATCTCCACGCTCCCATGCTTTTATTTTGTGTTGCCATAAGTTAGTCTCTCTGCGTTTCTGCGCTGGGCCAATGCTAATGCTAATGCTAATAATGCTAATGCTAATAATGCTAATGCGAGCAAATAAAATGGCGGCTTCAAAAAATGTTTCCGAGTTTTACGGGGCGTGGTTTGCAATCCGCCCAGCCAATCAGAACATGTTACCCTTTTCTCCCCAGGATAGTCCCACCTCTCGAGCGGGGACGGAAAAGGGGATGAAAGTTCTCATGAGCCGCGTTCACACTGCGGCACTTTTCCCACAAAGGTTCATGCGAACTTAGGTCATGATCGCGTTCACACCAAAAAGAGCCGGTACTAAAAGTAGTTCATGCGAACCTTTTGACCCGCTCGAAAGTCCCTGCTAGAGAGCAGGGACTTACCGCAGTGAAAAGTACCGCGGTGTGAACGCGCCTATGGACGAAGTTCTCTTTTCGGTGTGAACGCAAAATCCCAGGAACTATCGGAACCAAACGGGAAAAGTACTCCGGTGTGAAAGCGCCTCTTGGTTCTCCGGGGACTAAATGAATGAATTATCTGTGTCAGATAGGCTCTATGACGAGATGTGAATACTCATGGCTTGATGATGATTCATATTAACGTCCCGTTGGTGTTTATCATTGTCCCCAGAGGAGGTCCACGGGCTGCTGAAGGCTCTGGTTCTGTTCCACTTTGAGCGGCAGGCGGAGAAGCTGCAGCAGGTTTATGAGGAGTCCCTGCAGACGATGGAGGCGGCGCTTCCTGAAGTCTGGAGCGACGGACAGAACGTCCAGACCCCGGTGAGAGCCGCACATATCTGCATAAAGTGCAGTTTAATATTATTGTACTTGTGCTACGACATGCACACTTTGGTAATGTGCATGAGATCTGTATTTTTATATCGAGTATTATTGCTATGTTGATATTTATCGTTTCTACTATGTGAATATTTACCGTTTAGGTGCCCAAAACATGCCTTCAAAATAAAAGCATAGAAACTACTTTAACTTATGACGCGAACTAAGAATACATACATTCATTGTAAATATTCTTTGTGTTTCTGAACTCTCCGTCTCGCTCTTCCCGCAGCTCACTGGACCCAACTCCACCGCCAACAGCATCATGGCGTCGTTCCAGCAGCAGCAGAGCCCCGCAGCTCCTCAGCAAGGTGCGTCCCATCGTCTCAACATCAAACTTTATTTACACGGCACCAACATCACACGTTCAATTCAATTCATTTGCTAGATGTACCTCACATTACGCCCCTTTACCCACGATGAAAACACTCGCTATAAGTGAAGTGCGAGGACCGAGCTGACGTAATGTACTTAACACGTTTCTTTCCCCGAGCAGCTGCTGACGTCCTGGCTCCTCCGAAGATGAGGAACGGAGTGAAGTGGAAGCTGGCGGTTCTCTCATAAACATGTTTTAGTTTTTTTAAACTGTAAAATGGTAGTTGTGTAATAAAGGTCTCCTCTTAACAGCATGATGTCTCCTCCACGCATCTATCGTGTGTTTTCTGGCTCGTGCTAAATCTGAATAAAATGCAATTCAACAAACAAAATATTCCTTCACAAAAGTCACACGAATCAAAACAAGAGAAAGATTCAAACTTAAAAACGGCGTCTCGACGGCTTCTTCCACACAGGTTGCATTTCTCTGTCTCCTAAAAGCTGGCACTCTGGGAGTTGTAGTCTTTTAATTCCCTGGACTACACTGTCGCCCCTTTCACACCAACGCGGTCCAGGGCCGGTTCGGAGCTGGAGCCTGATAAGCATCGGTTTGTCCTGTTCACACCGCAGCGGAGCCGCCTCTTCTCCCTCGAAAACCGTTTCTTACCAAGCTCCAAAAAAGTGTCGGCCTAGAAGCAAGAACCGCTTACGTCGGAGGCGGGGGCCGAGATCAACCTGAGCTAACGGTTAAAGGCGAGTTATATTATATTATAGCAGCTATCGGATGGAATCAATACTCGGGCTGCACAGGCTGTCGTGTCGGACCATCACAAGTAGAATCATAATGAAAAATACACCGGTAAACTGTGCCTGTAGAAAACGGCTTATGCTACAATAGGATAGCAACAAGTAGTCAAGATAGACAGTTTAGCTTCGGTTGCTATGGTAACATCACCCATTTTATACCAGAGAAACTTTAACAGCGTCAATTCACACTGAAATCGTATGATTCAAAGTAACGGTACGTCCACGTGGCGGCGTGCGTTGCTTCGACGGGGGTGACGTCACGCTTTGCCTCCGTTGCTCGCTTCGAAAGTTGAGACAAGTTCAACTTTTCAAGCGTCGACGGAAGCGCCGGCCAATCACACCTCGTGCTTGTGTGTCCGGGGCGGGAGATTAATGTGATTGGTTGTCGGTCGCACGCCAGACACGCCCACCGGCAAGCTTCAACGCGACGGAACCGTGTGGACGTTACGTAACACGATCATCGACCCGACACAGTCCCCCTGTTGTTGTTGTTGTTGTGAGCGTAAGCACGGAGCTAGCACGGGAGCTGCGTGGGTGAGAAAGGGGCGTGTGACAATATTATATAAACCTTTCTCAGATAACGAAACAATTGTCGGTTCTCCTCTGGTTCTCGGTTCTCCTCTGGTGAAGCCCCTGTCGCGCTGTCCCGAAATTGACACCCGATGGACCCACGATAAAGGAAACGTTCAAATTCGGCTGTGATCGTAGCAACATCGGGCCGTTCGTGAGGGCGTCTTAAGCCATCGTACGACCGCCGGTGGAGTTTCTCAGGCTCCGGCAGCAACTTCGTGAGGCACTCGTGAGGGCATCTTGTCAAGTCATGTCATCTTCGTGTTATCATCGGTGCTTTCGCCCTCACTCTGATCGGGGCGAATGCCCGATGGCACCGATGATAACACGATGCCCTCACGATGGCCTTACGATGGGCAAACATGGACACACGAATTCAACACGAAAATGAACCTTCGCGAGGTCCTTCGGCAATTTGTTGGCATGCCAAAGATTTTGCCGCCGCTCACGAAGTTGCCGCCGGAGCCTGAGAAACTCCACCAGCGATCATACGATGGCTTGAGATGCCCTCACGAACGGCCCGATGCTACGATCACAGCCGAATTTGAACGTTTCCTTTATCGCGTGTCCATCGGGTTTTTTTATTGCACAACAAAATCAAGTAAACATATTATGTAAATAACCCAATGTGTGTTCTGTGAAACTAAAAAGGATATCATATTTTATTTTGAAAGAGAGTTGACAGGAAATTGTTGTTGCTATGGAAACAACATTACGGAGAAAACGTAATATCTTCTATATAAAGACAGAGGAAGTAAAGAACAAAGTCTGGAGATATCAGTGCAGTATCATTGCACTGTAGCATGATTGTTCTTGGTGCTTTCGTTGCAGTTGTATTTCTTGAATGTAATGTAATGTTGCCTTCGTGGGGTTCGGGGCCGTCTTCGTGCGAAATTCACAATTCCATATTCGTGTGTCCATCGGGTGTGACAGTGTGACAGGGGCTTAAATGGTTCTCCTCTAGTTGATGGTTCTCCTCTGGTTCTCGGTTCTCTTCTTGTTGATGGTTCTCGGTTCTCCTCTGGTTGAGGGTTCTCCTCTGGTTCTTGGTTCTCCTCTGGTTGAGGGTTCTCCTCTGGTTCTTGGTTCTCCTCTGGTTGATGGCCTTGGTTCTCCTCTTATTGATGGTTCTCCTCTAATTGATGGCCTTGGTTCTCCTCTTGTTGATGGTTCTCCTCTGGTTGATGGCCTGGTTCTCCTCTGGTTGATGGCCTTGGTTCTCCTCTGGTTGATGGTTCCCTTGATGTTCTCCTCTGTGATGGCTTGTTCTCTTGGTGATGGTTCTCCTCTGTTGGTGGTTTCCTCTGGTGAGGGTTTCGTTTCCTCTGGTTGATGGTTCTCCTCTGGTTCTCGTTTCTCTGGTTGATGCTGGTTCTCCTCTGGTTGATGGCCTTGGTTCTCCTCTGGTTGATGGTTCTCCTCTAGTTGATGGCTTGGTTCTCCTCTGGTTGGTGGTTCTCCTCTGGTTGAGGGTCTGGTTCTCCTCTGGTTGATGGTTCTCCTCTGGTTGATGGGTTCTCCTCTGGTTGAGGGTTCTCCTCTGGTTCTCGGTTCTCCTCTAGTTGATGGCCTTGGTTCTCCTCTAGTTGATGGTTCTCCTCTGGTTGATGGCCTTGGTTCTCCTCTGGTTGATGGTTCTCCTCTGGTTGGTGGTTCTCCTCTGGTTGAGGGTCTTGGTTCTCCTCTGGTTGATGGTTCTCCTCTGGTTGATGGTTCTCCTCTGGTTGAGGGTTCTCCTCTGGTTCTCGGTTCTCCTCTAGTTGATGGCCTTGGTTCTCCTCTGGTTGATGGTTCTCCTCTAGTTGATGGTTCTCCTCTGGTTGATGGCCTTGGTTCTCCTCTGGTTGATGGTTCTCCTCTAGTTGATGGCCTTGGTTCTCCTCTTGTTGGTGGTTCTCCTCTGATTCTCGGTTCTCCTCTGGTTGAGGGTCTTGGTCGTGGCTCTGAGCTTCTTCAGGCGCAGCGCTCTCAGGCGGAGCTGCAGGTCCACGGCAGGTCTGTCTCCCAGCCTCACGGGGACCTTTGAGAGGTTGAAGTCACAGACTGTGGGGTAGAAGTCGTACGACACCTGGCAGCTCCTGGAGGAGGAGAGGTATCCCTCAGCGCTGACCGTCACTCGGTAGTCTCCGGGGTTCAGAAGACGCCAGAAGTCACCGTCTGAAACTGGAGGAGGAGAGAGATGGAGAGTCAGGACTCAGAGACACGAGGAGAGCTGGAGCTTTGATGGCAAACACGGATCTTTAATACAAGCATCGGCCGGAGAAATTCACATCACAAGTCACACAGTCAGAGGTTCTGACTGCACGGGTGGGTTGCCATGTCAACTCTGCCCAGCCTCTCTCTCGATAGACCTTTTAACTAGTTTACAGAGAGTTAATGAGCATATTGGGGGATGGGCGCAACCATTTGGAGACACAGGAGACGTCTCTCACATGTGGAGCTGAGAAAGCCAGCGTTCCCACCGCCGTAAACCATTTCGTGACCGAGAGTTTAGCTGGAGCCTCCCATTCCTTAAGAGAGGGTTTGGTCGTAAAAGTCAACACACAGAAAAGGTTAAATATCTAAAGTAAAGACAGAAATATTCTTTGACAATGAGGACAAACTGAGGAGATGAAATAAGAGCAGCCCCTCATCCTGTTGTGTGTGTGTGTGTGTGTGTGTGTGTGTGTGTGTGTGTGTGTGTGTGTGTGTGTGTGTGTGTGTGTGTGTGTGTGTGTGTGTGTGTGTGTGTGTGTGTGTGTGTGTGTGTGTGTGTGTGTGTGTGTGTGTGTGTGTGTGTGTGTGTGTGTGTGTGTGTGTGTGTGTGTGTGTGTGTGTGTGTGTGTGTGTGTGTGTGTGTGTGTGTGTGTGTGTGTGTGTGTGTGTGTGTGTGTGTGAGCGCGTGTACCTGATCTGATGTGATGATCGATATCATCCACTTTAATGATGGCGTCCGCTATCCCCTCCTCCGTCTCTCGGTCCCGAACGACTCCTTTAATCCCCCGATGGACCTGAGACCGAGAGGAGAACACAGATTACAGGTCATTACTGGCGCGTCTCCACTGCAGGCCTCGCTCGGTTTGGTTTGGCCTTATTAGGCCCGGCTCACTTTAATGCTGCGCTTCCATTACAGTTTAGGAACTGGCAACGCAGTGTAGGCGGAGCCGTGACGTCATCTTCAATGCGCGCCCCAGAAAAACAACACAGCCGTTAGCTGTTAGCCCTCAGAGCTCACAGCTCCTCATATCTGTTCAGAAACTAGACAGAAGTGAAACAAGTACAAACCACAGACTGCCTGTGTCATGGAGAATAGAGTCGCTGGTTTATTTACGTCTGTAGGCTGTTGCTGTGAGTGTGGACGGACGGAGCATATACTGCGTTAGCTTAGCTGATCTCCATTCAGAAAACACGCATTTAAAAGGTTTTTCGCCTGCCGTCTGTCTGCAGACTCAAAGCATTAACTCATGGTTCTTACTAACCGGTATCAGTGTGTTGTTACTTCGGCATCATTTAGAAACGTGTATTACAATTAAATCACGGTCAAATATGTTCATCTTGTTGTAGTTGTAGCCCCCTGGCCAGCGATTCTCTCTCTAGTTTAGCATGCTCAGCCCGACTCAGCCCGGTTGTTCCTGGCCCTAGAACCACGATTTTATGGGGCCAGAAAAACTGTGAACGCTTAAAGCGAGCTCCCCGCTGCCGTGGAAACGCACCTGCTCCATGAAGACCAGCAGGGACTCCTTGTTGTTGACCCACTCCACCGGCAGCTCGCTGGCGTGAGGGAACTTGTCGCAGGAAAGCTCCACCGTCACGGCGAAGCAGTTTGTGTGCAGGTAGCTGAAGTCATTCATGCCTGAGAGGAGAACATCGACAAACAATTCTAAATAATAATAATACAAAAGTTAAAAACACAGAACATTAGTTTATCTTTGACGGGGCTGCGTTTCATTGTCGGCGTTTATTTAAATGATCAACGTTTTAGCGTGATATCTCGTTTCAACAGTTACTTCATCGCTTTATTGTTGTATTATTATTTCTTTATTTTTTACCTCCTGTTTTTCACTCTGACCCTGCTGCTGCTACTAACGCCTGAATTTCCACACTACATAAAATATGAGCGGTCAGAAAATCAACGTGCGTGAACCCACATATTGTAACGTCTGCAGACCATTGACATGCACTAACACCCATAGGACACTCTGCAGGAGAGGGAGCGCCACATATAGGGCCTCTTTAAATACTTTCTGGATTACTTGAAAACCCCCGTTCTTACTTCCTGGTACGTTGTGCCAGTCGGCTCCGTTGATGATGTTGTTGTGTCTCCTGAAGTCCTTGTTGTGGCAGGGCCTCCGGTCCGGGTTGGACATCACCTGATTATCCAGAAACACACGGGACTTGGTGTTGTTACCTGTCGATGAGTTGAAGGTCTCCTATCACGCTATTTGTAGGCATATATTACGGGTCTCGGATATAAAAACATGTCTGAAGTGTTTAGCTCAAAATACCAATAGCCTCAACCCCCCTCTATTTCAGCTGTTACTAAAGCGCTGATTCTGGGTCTGTAGCTTTAAAACTAATTCTAGCAGCAGAAACTCAGCTAAACGCTGCCGGGATGAAACTCCACATCCTGTTCCAAACCACATCAAGGATTCTCCTTCTCTCTCTCAGGTTCACCACGAGTGACTTCCTTTTGATTTCCTGCTTCCTCACACTCTCTCTCCAGCACAGGTTAGCGCTGAGTGTTAGCATGCTAATGTAAACACAGACCATGTACTTCCAGAACACGTCTCATTGTTTCTGACAGCAACGGTTCTGATTGGCCCGTGGGGGTAAAGCCCGCCCACATTTTAGTAACGTCGTCATGACGCAGCAAATCTGGATCAGCTCCGTTGTTCCCCGTTTTTAGAGACGTGGGTACGGAGGAGAAGAGAGAGGGGTTCATTTCTGACACTTTGAGAGTCTCCTGACACACCGGGGGGGGACACCGGGGGACCGGGGACACATAGTGATGTAGAGAAGACATGAAGTAGTGCATTTTGCATGATAGGTGACCTTTAATATGCGAGACACAGGTAAGGTACTTGTTGTTTCCTGTAGATGTGTGAAAGTGACAGGTGGGGGGGGGTACCCTGTTGGTGCTAGCGTACGCGGTGGCCAGCCAGCGGAAGAAGCTCTCGTCGGCGGTGGGCGTGTGCTCTCTTGGAGCCCAGTCGATAGTCATGTCGTACGGGTACGTGACCACCAGCTCCCCCCCGTGGAGGTTAGCACTCAGGACGAACGGGATGTGCTGCATCCAGTCGATGACGGCCCGGGTCTCTGGCGCCACCTGGTGGATCAGAGGAGAGACTTAGGATCAGAGGAGAGACTTAGGATCAGAGGAGAGACTCAGGACTCGGGAGAGACTCGGGATCAGAGGAGAGACTCGGGATCAGAGGAGAGACTTAGGGATCAGAGGAGAGACTTAGGATCAGTTCAGTGAAACAACTGATCGAGACACAGCTCAATAAAAAATCATTTTGATAAGAGACATCCTTTTTTCCTGAACATGGACAGGATTAGGTTTTCTCTGAGTGGCTCCTCAAATACATTTGGGAAAATATGGGGCCCTTTTTTCAAATGTGTCAAGAGGCTAAAGTTCCCAATCATTCCTGATTAAACGTTTCGCATTTTGGAGGGGTCCCAACACGCTGCCTTGCGGACTTGTATTGTTTATTGTTGACATGTTTGTTTAAGCTGACTGGTTTTCTATTTGTTTGTTTGTTGTTTGTCTTCTGCCTGTGTGGGATTGTGTTCGCCCTGGTGTTAAGCAGTTACTCCACCTACTTTTCTATCAAGTGAAGATTTGTTTACCTACTTTTGATACGCTGTTAAAATAACAAACAAAAGAAACCACAGAAAAAAGAGGCGTGCGTCTCACAAAGGCTTCCTCCGAGGTGTACATCTCCGGGAGGGGGAAGTAATGGTTGATGAGTTTGGAGCGGTCCGTCTCCACCTCGATGGCGTTCCACATCCCGGAGTTCAGGTCCGCAAAGTTATGGTTCATGTCGATTCCTTCGTAGCTGTAGCGACCGAGAGCCCAGCCGGACAGTTCTGAGCCCTGTGGAGAACAGGAGGGGAGATTAAAGGTCTGCTGTCATGCTATCTTTGGCATTCCCCTCTATTGCAGCCTGTTACTAAAGTGCTGATTCTGGGTCCGTAGCTTTAAAGCCAGATACTCAGCTATACGCTGCCGTGATGAAACTCCATATCCTGTTCCAACCCACATCAAGGACTATCTCTGAAACAGGATGGAGCTCAAAATCTTTCTCTCTCTCAGGTTTACCACGAGGTGACTTCCTCTTGATTTCCTGCTTCTTCACACACATGCTCTCTCCAGCACAGGTTAGCGCTGAGTGTTAGCATGCTAATGGAAACACAGACCATATCACTTCCAGAACACGTCTCGTTGTTTCTGACGGCAACGTTTCTGATTGGCCCGTGGGGGTAAAGCCCGCCCACATTTTTAGTAATGTCGTCATGACGCAGCAAATCTGGATCAGCTCCATTGATCCCCCGTTTTTAGAGATGTGGGTACGGAGGAGAAGAGAGAGGGGTTTATTTCTGACACTTTGAGAGTCTCCTGACACACCGGGGACACACCGGGGGACACACCGGGGACACACAGGGGGGACACACACCGGGGATGCACCGGGGACACACCGATGTATAAAAGACATCAAAAAGTGCATTTCGCATGATAGGTGACCTTTCATTCCTCCGGCCATCATGCAGACTACAGGATCTAAAAGCGTTCCCAGAAACCTTCTTGAAGGCCATCTCGTATCCGTCGGGGTTCATGGAGGGCAGCAGGTGGATGCGGGTGTCTTGGATCAGGCGGACGATGCGCTGGTCGCCTCGTTTGTACTCCTGACACATGAACTGCATGAGGTTGAGGACGAGCTCTCGGCCCAGAACCTCGTTCCCGTGCATCCCTGCAACGTAACGAAACTCTGGTTCTCCTGCAGGGGGCGACAAAACACACATAGGAGTTAGTGAAGAAGGGTTCTGTTTCAGAAGAATAATCTCCACATATTAACACCACTTTATGATTTATGAGGTAAAAAGTTAATGTTGGGCTATAAAGGAACTACAGCACGGTCACATGACTTCACGTCACCACCGCTAAGCTAAAGGAGGCTAATGTTGGGCTATAAAGGAACTACAGCACGGTCACATGACTTCACGTCACCACCGCTAAGCTAAAGGTGGCTAATGTTGGGCTATAAAGGAACTACAGCACGGTCACATGACTTCACGTCACCACTGCTAAGCTAAAGGAGGCTAATGTTGGGCTATAAAGGAACTACAGCACGGTCACATGACTTCACGTCACCACCGCTAAGCTAAAGGTGGCTAATGTTGGGCTATAAAGGAACTACAGCACGGTCACATGACTTCACGTCACCACCGCTAAGCTAAAGGCGGCTAATGTTGGGCTATAAAGGAACTACAGCACGGTAACATGACTTCACCACCGCTAAGCTAAAGGAGGCTAATGTTGGGCTATATAGGAACTACAGCACGGTCACATGACTTCACGTCACCACTGCTAAGCTAAAGGAGGCTAATGTTGGGCTATAAAGGAGCTACAGCACGGTCACATGACTTCACGTCACCACCGCTAAGCTAAAGGAGGCTAATGTTGGGCTATAGAGGAACTACAGCACGGTCACATGACTTCACGTCACCACCGCTAAGCTAAAGGAGGCTAATGTTGGGCTATAAAGGAACTACAGCACGGTAACATGACTTCACCACCGCTAAGCTAAAGGAGGCTAATGTTGGGCTATATAGGAACTACAGCACGGTCACATGACTTCACGTCACCACTGCTAAGCTAAAGGAGGCTAATGTTGGGCTATAAAGGAGCTACAGCACGGTCACATGACTTCACGTCACCACCGCTAAGCTAAAGGAGGCTAATGTTGGGCTATAAAGGAACTACAGCACGGTCACATGACTTCACGTCACCACCGCTAAGCTAAAGGTGGCTAATGTTGGGCTATAAAGGAACTACAGCACGGCCACATGACTTCACGTCACCACCGCTAAGCTAAAGGTGGCTAATGTAGGGCTATAAAGGAACTACAGCACGGTCACATGACTTCACGTCACCACCGCTAAGCTAAAGGTGGCTAATGTTGGGCTATAAAGGAACTACAGCACGGTCACATGACTTCACGTCTCCACCGCTAAGCTAAAGGCGGCTAATGTCATCTCTTCAGCTTGTGTTACACACAGACCTTATTTCAGGTTAACTACCAAAAACACATTCAGAAAAAACATTGACCTCCAGGCCAGGGGACAGGAAGTGGAACATGTTGACTCATTTCGGGGTTTTAGGATTCATTCCTTCCCCACTCTAATGCTGGACCGATGCTTCACCATCACACGGTGACCAAAGCTGTTAGAGAGGACTTCTGTTACGATCCAAACCCTGCTAAACCTCACAGTCCAGCAGTGAGCGAAACAGACTACAGTTTCTTAATTCGCTCTGAGATGTGCAAATGTTGTCGTTGGCCTCCAGCGCTGAAAGAGTGGAGAGGTTTTCCAAAACACACGTCGGTGAAGGCATCACGGAGAAAGAGAGTGGAGGACGATTCCTCGGTTTAAAATCTGTCTTTTATTGACAGATGTCATCCTATCACTGCTGCAAATAACTATTCCAACGGATATTACGCGCTTTTTACTCAATGTTTAAATGTTGGAGATCCTCAGGAGTTTTTCCAGCTCCAGTTTTTGAACCCAAGTCAAAGAAGTGTGTGTGTGAGCTCTCTCTTTGTAAACAGTGTGAGGAGGAGGTGTGAGATTTCAGAGCCGCCTGTCAATGCATGCAAAGCAAACGGGAAACAGATCCAGCTCTTTCAATGAAGTCTGTGACGTGAAGTCATGTGACCGTGCTGTAGTTCCTTTATAGCACAACATGAGCCACCTTTAGCTTAGCGGTGGTGACGTGAAGTCATGTGACCGTGCTGTAGTTCCTTTATAGCCCAACATTAGCCGCCTTTAGCTTAGCGGTGGTGACGTGAAGTCATGTGACCGTGCTGTAGTTCCTTTATAGCACAACATGAGCCTCCTTTAGCTTAGCGGTGGTGACGTGAAGTCATGTGACCGTGCTGTAGTTCCTTTATAGCCGAACATTAGCCTCCTTTAGCTTAGCGGTGGTGACGTGAAGTCATGTGACCGTGCTGTAGTTCCTTTATAGCCCAACATTAGCCTCCTTTAGCTTAGCGGTGGTGACGTGAAGTCATGTGACCGTGCTGTAGTTCCTTTATAGCCCAACATTAGCCACCTTTAGCTTAGCGGTGGTGACGTGAAGTCATGTGACCGTGCTGTAGTTCCTTTATAGCCCAACATTAGCCTCCTTTAGCTTAGCGGTGGTGACGTGAAGTCATGTGACCGTGCTGTAGTTCCTTTATAGCACAACATGAGCCACCTTTAGCTTAGCGGTGGTGACGTGAAGTCATGTGACCGTGCTGTAGTTCCTTTATAGCCCAACATTAGCCGCCTTTAGCTTAGCGGTGGTGACGTGAAGTCATGTGACCGTGCTGTAGTTCCTTTATAGCACAACATTAGCCACCTTTAGCTTAGCGGTGGTGACGTGAAGTCATGTGACCGTGCTGTAGTTCCTTTATAGCCCAACATTAGCCTCCTTTAGCTTAGCGGTGGTGACGTGAAGTCATGTGACCGTGCTGTAGTTCCTTTATAGCCCAACATTAGCCTCCTTTAGCTTAGCGGTGGTGACGTGAAGTCATGTGACCGTGCTGTAGTTCCTTTATAGCCCAACATTAGCCTCCTTTAGCTTAGCGGTGGTGACGTGAAGTCATGTGACCGTGCTGTAGTTCCTTTATAGCCCAACATTAGCCTCCTTTAGCTTAGCGGTGGTGACGTGAAGTCATGTGACCGTGCTGTAGTTCCTTTATAGCCCAACATTAGCCTCCTTTAGCTTAGCGGTGGTGACGTGAAGTCATGTGACCGTGCTGTAGTTCCTTTATAGCCCAACATTAGCCTCCTTTAGCTTAGCGGTGGTGACGTGAAGTCATGTGACCGTGCTGTAGTTCCTTTATAGCCCAACATTAGCCTCCTTTAGCTTAGCGGTGGTGACGTGAAGTCATGTGACCGTGCTGTAGTTCCTTTATAGCCCAACATTAGCCTCCTTTAGCTTAGCGGTGGTGACGTGAAGTCATGTGACCGTGCTGTAGTTCCTTTATAGCCCAACATTAGCCTCCTTTAGCTTAGCGGTGGTGACGTGAAGTCATGTGACCGTGCTGTAGTTCCTTTATAGCCCAACATTAGCCTCCTTTAGCTTAGCGGTGGTGACGTGAAGTCATGTGACCGTGCTGTAGTTCCTTTATAGCCCAACATTAGCCACCTTTAGCTTAGCGGTGGTGACGTGAAGTCATGTGACCGTGCTGTAGTTCCTTTATAGCCCAACATTAGCCACCTTTAGCTTAGCGGTGGTGACGTGAAGTCATGTGACCGTGCTGTAGTTCCTTTATAGCCCGAACATTAGCCTCCTTTAGCTTAGCGGTGGTGACGTGAAGTCATGTGACCGTGCTGTAGTTCCTTTATAGCCCAACATTAGCCACCTTTAGCTTAGCGGTGGTGACGTGAAGTCATGTGACCGTGCTGTAGTTCCTTTATAGCACAACATTAGCCGCCTTTAGCTTAGCGGTGGTGACGTGAAGTCATGTGACCGTGCTGTAGTTCCTTTATAGCCCAACATTAGCCACCTTTAGCTTAGCGGTGGTGACGTGAAGTCATGTGACCGTTCTGTAGTTCCTTTATAGCCCAACATTAGCCTCCTTTAGCTTAGCGGTGGTGACGTGAAGTCATGTGACCGTGCTGTAGTTCCTTTATAGCCCAACATTAGCCACCTTTAGCTTAGCGGTGGTGACGTGAAGTCATGTGACCGTGCTGTAGTTCCTTTATAGCCCAACATTAGCCTCCTTTAGCTTAGCGGTGGTGACGTGAAGTCATGTGACCGTGCTGTAGTTCCTTTATAGCCCAACATTAGCCCCTTTAGCTTAGCGGTGGTGACGTGAAGTCATGTGACCGTGCTGTAGTTCCTTTATAGCCCAACATTAGCCTCCTTTAGCTTAGCGGTGGTGACGTGAAGTCATGTGACCGTGCTGTAGTTCCTTTATAGCCCAACATTAGCCTCCTTTAGCTTAGCGGTGGTGACGTGAAGTCATGTGACCGTGCTGTAGTTCCTTTATAGCCCAACATTAGCCACCTTTAGCTTAGCGGTGGGTGACGTGAAGTCATGTGACCGTGCTGTAGTTCCTTTATAGCCCAACATTAGCCACCTTTAGCTTAGCGGTGGTGACGTGAAGTCATGTGACCGTGCTGTAGTTCCTTTATAGCCCAACATTAGCCTCCTTTAGCTTAGCAGTGGTGCGCTTTTGGTTTATTTAAATTAATGAATTACTTATTTTTAGTAGTAGTAAAGGTTTGAAAGCTTCTCACCCAGCTCGTGTTTCCCCGGGTTGTCAGAGATCTCCATGGCGTAGAGCTTCAGTCCCGTGTAACTCTTCCCGATGCTGTACATGCGCGTGATGTTCGGACACGCCTCGGTCACCGACTTCATCAACTGGGAAACAACAACAACAACATCAACAGTTATTTAGAGTCTTACTTGAGACTTTATTAATCTATAAATCCACCAAGTCAGAGTTAAATATCTGTGTATCAACGGTTAAAGCCACTTCCAGTACGAGGGGTACACGTGATCAGATATTATGGGCTGTATTTTCCCTGCTGTCTGAGTCTGTTAAACACTGACTGAGTGTGGGGGAAACTTCTGGAACAATGGGAGTCAGGACTCAGAGAGACACGAGGAGAGCTCCAAACAGACCGCAGGTAGTGGCAGCTCAGTGAGGAACCAAACCTCTCATAATATTTGTTTTCTGGTCAGACTGAGACCACACACACACACACACACACACACACACACACACACACACACACACACACACACACACACACACACACCACACACACACACACACACACACACACACACACACACACACACACACACACACACACACACACGTACGTGTTCTATAGGTTTCTGTGCATGTCAATGGTCTGCAGAGACTAAAATCCCTGTGTTTCAGTTTCTCTGACGAACCTTTCTCATCTCCTTGTAGTTGTGGTGTCTGAAGTCCAGTTTGTCTTGAGGCTCTGCCGGCGCCGTCTGCCACGGGTAGATGTTGTTTGGATCTGTGGTGTGACAGCAGAGATAACACAAGTTCACACATCCTTCACTCAAGGAGAAGTACAGATACTCGTGTTTAAAAATACTCTGGTGAAAGTAGAAGTACTGACTAAACTTCTTTACTCAAGTCAAAGTAAAGAGGCTTTGAAGTGTACTTCAGTAGAAAGTACCCATAGCTAGCAGCTGCTTTAAAGAGTACCTTTTTTAATCAAATAAAAAGAAAGTACAGGTATTTGAGTTCAACATGTAAGAAGTAGAAAGTACAGGTATTTGGGTTCAACATGTAAGAAGTAGAAAGTACAGGTATTTGAGTTCAACATGTAAGAAGTAGAAAGTACAGGTATTTGAGTTCAACATGTAAGAAGTAGAAAGTACAGGTATTTGAATTCAACGTGTAAGAAGTAGAAAGTACAGGTATTTGTGTTCAACATGAGAGAAGTAGAAAGTACAGGTATTTGAGTTCAACATGTGAGAAGTAGAAAGTACAGGTATTTGAGTTCAACATGTGAGAAGTAGAAAGTACAGGTATTTGAGTTCAACATGTGAGAAGTAGAAAGTACAGGTATTTGAGTTCAACATGTAAGAAGTAGAAAGTACAGGTATTTGAGTTCAACATGTGAGAAGTAGAAAGTACAGGTATTTGAGTTCAACATGTGAGTAGTAGAAAGTACAGGTATTTGAGTTCAACATGTGAGAAGTAGAAAGTACAGGTATTTGAGTTCAACATGTAAGAAGTAGAAAGTACAGGTATTTGAGTTCAACATGTAAGAAGTAGAAAGTACAGGTATTTGAGTTCAACATGTAATCGTTATCTGTCCTCCTGTACCTGGCACAGCGCAGCCCAGCACCTCGGCTCGCAGGCAGATGTGTCCCAGCGACCCGTTCTGGTACCAGCTCTGAGGATTGATCCGGAGGTAACGGGCCACAGTGGACGTGTTGAAGAGAGCCAGGACCGGAGTCTCAAGGTTCTGGCTCCCGGTGAATATCTGGACAGGTGGTGAAGCACACAAAAAGAGCTGGAGGAAGTATTCAGATGCTTGAGTACAAGTATCACTACTGTATTGTTAAAATACTTCCTTAACAGTAAAAGTCCTGCATTCAAAACCTTTCTTAAGTAAAAGTACAAAAGTATTTCAGCAAATGTACTTAAGGTATACGAAGTGAAATTACTTATTGTCCTATGTGTGTATATAATTATATTTAGGGTGATTTAGCCTAATGTGGGTTAACGTGGGTCGTGAAACGCAGGTGTTCAGAAAGATCGGAGGTGGAGGAAGTATTCAGATGTTTCCTTGAATTTTCGAATTTCGTTAATTGATCATAACTTTTAAATGTAAACAGTGCATGTTTTTTGCGGCCATGGATTTGTTGGTGTATTTCAACAACTAAATTATTCTAATCCAGTTTCAATTCATATTTAATCATTATATTCATACTCATTATATCATCTCTTAGTAGATAAAACATTTAAATATCTACCGACAAGTCCCTTTTTCTGGGGCTCATAAAATAAACTAAATCATTAGTTGTTGATGCATTTCTGTCTCTTAAATCTTAAAATCATTGTTTTGCCATCTTCACTCAGATGGCAGTGGCTCAGGGGCTTGGACTGGGAGCCGTAGGGTCGCCGGTTCAAGTCCCCGACCAGACCTAAAATATGGAGTGTGGACTGCTACGTGGAGACGTCCCAGTTCACCTCCTGTCCTGCCCTTGAGCAAGGCACTGTTTCCATTATTCACCAAATACATGTTCGGACCAGCTGTGTGTTCGCCAATAAAAGATTATTTCTAGGGCTCCAGGAAACCATTTCTATGATATGTTTCTTAAAGGTGGGGTAGGTCATTCACTTCAGAAACACTTGTTTATATTCCATCCCGATAGCAATGAATATCTGAAGTGCTTTGACAATAAATACATGAATATCATCTGTGGAAGCCGTGGCGCTGTAAAAAGCACGACCAATCATCTGAGCCGGCTAAAGTAACTGGACGGCCTACCTGCCTGTCAGCCTTCCATCGGGGCACAGACTTACCTCGTGCCCTCATTGGTCATGTGCGCGTTCATGTGTGTTGGGGGAGGGGCTCTGTGAGGAAGTGGCAGGTTTTCTCCGGGTTGTGTATTTTCAAACCAGCGCACTCGACTCGAGCTGGTTTCTCTCTCCCTGCAAATGGACGTAGGGTCCGTGACGTCACCCATAGGATCCTGCAGAGTTGCCGTGCAGCCCTTAGTGGGCGGAGTCGGCCACTAACGGCTCCACAGTGACGTCAGAGTTCAACTCCCGCCTGCTCCAAAGAAGGGCAAAGAGGCGGAGCCGAGGCGGGACCTCCGAGCTGGAAGTTCCAGAGCTAGCTGAAGCTACCAAGCTAAGCTAGCATGCTCCGGTTTCTCCAACATTACTGACCCCACCTTTAAAAGAGTCACAACCTCCATCGAAGCAAAACTATGAAACAGCTCATTCTCTTTCAGGGCTTATATGTCCATTTATATGTTTAAGTTATTTGATTAATTGAGTACAAATAAACCAGACAATAGTGTGTCCTGTAATCCCTGATTTCATTCACCAAATACATCTGCAGATAAGATCAGACAGGACTTTATTCATCCTGAAGGAAACAGTTGTGTCAGAGTTACAAAGATACTATGGAAGCCCATTTCCACCACTTGAACAAAATAAAATCCCCATGAAAAGTCATAATTATGAGATAAGAAAGTCGAAATTATGAATTATGACTTTCTTTATCTCATAATTATGACTTTTCATGGGGATTTTATTTTTTTCAAGTGGCGGAAATGGGCTTCCATAAGATACAGTAGCAGCATAATAATAATAGACAGCATTTTGTCCGCTCCACAGCAGCTCACGCCCGCCCATTTGCCCTGCTCATCCGGCCCCACCCCCGCTCCACCGCCCGGCCCCCCCCACCCCGGCCCCCCCAAACCCCAGCACAGGAACACAGCAACACTTCTTTATCTTCATATATCGTGTTTATTGAAAGGGAACGGGCTGTCGTTTGCAGCTCGTCGAAGACTCCTCTGAAGACTGCTCAGACGTCCTTCCTGGTCAGAGTCTTCTTCACCTTGTCCTGAAGCGTCTGCAGGAAGTAGACGATGTTCCTCTTTTTGTTTTGCTCCGAGACCCCCAGCCGGGGCCAGGAGTCGGACTTGTTGCCCAGCGATCCGATCACCTGCTCGTTCATCATCCTCCGGTAGTCCTCCATCACCGCCTCGTACTTCTCCACAGACTCGGCCCGGTCGGCGGCGGCTTTGGCGTCGCTTTGCACTCGGATCACGTGACCCATCCCCCACGAGGGAGGAGGGAAGACCAGGGACTTCAGAAGGAGCTTCACCGCCTCCTCCACGAACGAGTACACCTCAAGAGAGTCAAAGTCAACTTCATTGTCAATCTTTCAGTTTGTGTGTACAGACAGAGTACAAATATACAAATATGTACAAATATCCTATATACACAATCAGCAGACACATGTATATGTACACATGCACACTTTAAAGGTCCCCTATCATACTGTTTCTCATCAGTATATCCAGAGCCTGTCTCTGATTGGCTGAAACACCAAACAGATCATTGCAGCATTACCCATAATCCCCTCTGTTTCAGCCCTGTTTCCAAAGTGCTGATTACTTTAGGTGAACACAAGCAACCCCTCCCCACGACACCTGTTGATGTAGAAGAGACATGAAGAAGAGGGGACACATGTTGATGTAGAAGAGACATGGAGAAGAGGGGACACATGTTGATGTAGAAGAGACATGAAGAAGAGGGGACACATGTTGATGTAGAAGAGACATGGAGAAGAGGGGACACATGTTGATGTAGGAGAGACATGGAGAAGAGGGGACACATGTTGATGTAGGAGAGACACGGAGAAGAGGGGACACATGTTGATGTAGGAGAGACACGGAGAAGAGGGGACACATGTTGATGTAGAAGAGACATGGAGAAGAGAGGACACATGTTGATGTAGAAGAGACATGGAGAAGAGGGGACACATGTTGATGTAGAAGAGACATGAAGAAGAGGGGACACATGTTGATGTAGGAGAGACATGAAGAAGAGGGGACACATGTTGATGTAGGAGAGACACGGAGAAGAGGGGACACATGTTGATGTAGAAGAGACATGGAGAAGAGGGGACACATGTTGATGTAGAAGAGACATGGAGAAGAGAGGACACATGTTGATGTAGAAGAGACATGGAGAAGAGAGGACACATGTTGATGTAGAAGAGACATGAAGAAGAGGGGACACATGTTGATGAAGAAGAGACACAAAGAAGAGGGGACACATGTTGATGTAGAAGAGACATGAAGAAGAGGGGACACATGTTGATGTAGAAGAGACATGGAGAAGAGAGGACACATGTTGATGTAGAAGAGACATGAAGAAGAGGGGACACATGTTGCTGTAGAAGAGACATGGAGAAGAGAGGACACATGTTGATGTAGAAGAGACATGAAGAAGAGGGGACACATGTTGATGTAGAAGAGACATGGAGAAGAGGGGACACATGTTGATGTAGAAGAGACATGAAGAAGAGGGGACACATGTTGCTGTAGAAGAGACATGGAGAAGAGAGGACACATGTTGATGTAGAAGAGACATGAAGAAGAGGGGACACATGTTGATGTAGAAGAGACATGGAGAAGAGGGGACACATGTTGATGTAGAAGAGACATGAGGAAGAGGGGACACATGTTGATGTAGAAGAGACATGGAGAAGAGGGGACACATGTTGATGTAGAAGAGACATGGAGAAGAGGGGACACATGTTGATGTAGAAGAGACATGGAGAAGAGGGGACACATGTTGATGTAGAAGAGACATGGAGAAGAGGGGACACATGTTGATGTAGAAGAGACATGGAGAAGAGGGGACACGTGTTGATGTAGAAGAGACATGGAGAAGAGGGGACACGTGTTGATGTAGAAGAGACATGGAGAAGAGGGGACACGTGTTGATGTAGAAGAGACATGGAGAAGAGGGGACACGTGTTGATGTAGAAGAGACATGAAGAAGAGGGGACACGTGTTGATGTAGAAGAGACATGAAGAAGAGGGGACACGTGTTGATGTAGAAGAGACATGAAGAAGAGGGGACACGTGTTGATGTAGAAGAGACATGAAGAAGAGGGGACACGTGTTGATGTAGAAGAGACATGGAGAAGAGGGGACACATGTTGATGTAGAAGAGACATGAAGAAGAGGGGACACATGTTGATGTAGAAGAGACATGAAGAAGAGGGGACACATGTTGATGTAGAAGAGACATGGAGAAGAGGGGACACATGTTGATGTAGAAGAGACATGGAGAAGAGGGGACACATGTTGATGTAGAAGAGACATGAAGAAGAGGGGACACGTGTTGATGTAGAGGAGACATGAAGAAGAGGGGACACGTGTTGATGTAGAAGAGACATGAAGAAGAGGGGACACGTGTTGATGTAGAGGAGACATGAAGAAGAGGGGACACGTGTTGATGTAGAAGAGACATGAAGAAGAGGGGACACGTGTTGATGTAGAGGAGACATGAAGAAGAGGGGACACATGTTGATGTAGAAGAGACATGAAGAAGAGGGGACACATGTTGATGTAGGAGAGACATGGAGAAGAGGGGACACATGTTGATGTAGGAGAGACATGGAGAAGAGGGGACACATGTTGATGTAGAAGAGACATGAAGAAGAGGGGACACATGTTGATGTAGAAGAGACACCGCTCACCTGCTCGGAGGGCTCGAAGGCGGCCGCGATGGGGAACATCTTGCTCGGCTTGCACAGCTCCGAGTCGGACCACGCGAGCCGGCCCTCGTCCAGGAAGGGCGTCTTGCCGTGCGTCTGCTGGTTGAACATGTCCGTGAGCTTGTCCGCCAGCGACTTGGAGAAGTGGAACAGCCTGTCTTGACTGATCAGGTCCTCCAGACCCTTCAGGGCGCCTTCCCCCCCCTCGGCGTCCCTCAGGAGAGACTGAACCGCCTCCGGCATGATGTTGCTGGACCCCTGCGATCCGGACTCGCTGACGAAGAGACTATCCGACAATGTCCCCTGCTCTTCCTCCTCCTCTTCTTCTTCGTCGTCGTCCGACAGCTCGTCCAAAGCCTCTTTCGGGATGGTGAAGAAATTGATAATCCTCTGCCACAAGTCCACCGCGGGCGCGTGGTCACACTGAGACCGCGGGGACGTCGACTGTCTCCCGTGGGCCGTCCTTCGTCTTGCCCTGCGCTTCGTCCAGGAGAAACTGCACCATTTCCTCCACGTCTTTCGACCCGGCGACTTCGCTGCTCTCCCGTCGTCCTTCGACTCTCGTGACGGACGCGAAGCCGGAGGATCCCGCCTCTCCGTCCTCGTCCTTTTTGGGGTTGTCGAAGAAATCCTTAATCGTGTCCCGCAGTTCTTTCGTGACGAGCAGCGCCGCGGCGGCGACCTGCTCCTCGGTCGCGGTGACATCTTCGGAACCCTCCGCCTCTCGTTGTCCCTCGAACAGCTGATTGGCTCCCCGCGCCACGGCTTCCAGGATCTTCGAGGCCAGAGGGAGAACCGTCTCTCTGTAGGGCTCGCTGGACGTGACCCTCGCCTGGATGCAGCACGAGCTCAACATCATCAGCGAGCTCGTCAGCAACTCCTGCAGCACCTCGTCGTGCGTGAAAGTCTTCTGCCGAGTCGCGTCGCGAGGAGGTGAAGCGTCTCCGATATCAGGGGTCGCCTCCTGCGGTGCTACCTAAGATCAGATAAGACTTTAATCCTCCTGAAGGACATGGTTGTGCCAGAGTTACACGAATACACGGCAGCACAATAATCAAACTGTACACTGAGGCTGCGGCCACACGAGGACAAAAACGGCCGTTTGCGTTACTGTTTAGTGTCATATAGACTGTTCGGCCACACGAGGACGACCGAATACGGCACTAAACGACTGAGGAAACGATAACCGGTCCCAAGGTGGATAGAAACGGCATACGCAACGCTCTCGGGGGGTCCAACGGCTCCGTGTGTACGCCCTATACGATCATTTTCAGATCACTGATAGTGATTGCGCAATAGCCCCACCTCCTCCGCTTACCCCGCGCCATTGCTGAAGTGTTTCACTAAACTAGTTATAAATATGTTTATTTTTTGCTGTCGGCCGGGTCACTCGTTGCTGGATCAGCTGCTGCATGAGACAGACCCTGACGCTGTCCGAAGAGAGGGAGGGAAAAGAGAGGCTCCGTGTATTTTATCATTATATTATATAGAGTCGTTATTCATTTGGTTTAAAGCTCAATAAATAACAAAGAAGACCTTTGACCGCACTTTGATCATGTGTCGGAAGATTTAAACTTTAAAACACGTTGACTGGCGAAAAACTCTGCCCGTCGGCCCCCACCGCGGAGAACAAACAGAAGGGCAACCATGACAACCATGCTTCTTCTGCTTTGTGGAGGACGTTACAGCGCCACCTACAGGCTCCTGCGTGTACTGCAGCTTCTCCAGCGGTTGGAGCTAAACGGAGCGGTCTCGTGCGGACAGACACTATGCGGTGAATATTGCGTGTGGATGGAAGCTTGTTTGCGATTGCGTTAATCCTATGCGTTTAGCCGTTTTCGTCCTCGTGTGGCCGCAGCCTAACAGAGCAGTAAAAAGAGCAATTCAACGTCTACAGGAAACGTAGTTCATGTAGACGTTACCAGCATTTAGTCGTGCAACAAAACCATCGTGGCAGATACGTATATACACTGAAAACGAGCTGTTGTCACTTGAAATAAGTCCAAAATCTGCCGATAGAACACGTGAACACGAGCTTTGTGAGAAGTATTGAAATAAGACGGGATGTTTAGATAAAGGTTTTCGTTAGCTGGTGAAAAGAGACAAGCTTCCTCCGAGATACGACTCAGGATACGAGGATTGTCGTGTAGCAGCGAGTGTTTTCGTAAAGACGCAATACCTCGTTATTCCTGATCCTCTTCAGGGCCTCTCGCACTCTGACGGGGAAGCTCTGGAGCTTCTCTTGGACGAACGGCACGCAGCAGCAGTAAAACTCGTGCAGACTCTCCAGATCGCTCGCGTCCGAATATCTGCACTCGTCACTCGTCACGCCTGAGAGGAGGACTGGGCCGGCGTAGCTTGCCCCTCTGCTTCACGCCTGCACACGTCACCTCCGGATCCCAAACACTCTTCGGTGTGCGAGGACGAGCTCCCTGAAGACTCCAAGAGAAATTCTTCAACGGAGGATCTGCAAAACAAACATGTATCCGTTAGTTTAAGCACACGTTGCGATTTAATTCGTAATAACTTGATATTTGTTATTTCCAGGGCTCCGGGTGACCATCGCTCTCGTTTATTGGATTACAAATAGAGTCACGAATAAAACGGCTAATTCACTTTTTAGACTGGGGTGAAAAGAATATTCCCGTTAATCTTTTAATTATTTGATTGTGTAAAAAATAGACAAGGAAAAGTTACCAAATCAAAGATAAATCTACACTGAACAAAAATATAACTCAAAGGTCTAAAATATTTTCTATAAACACAAAATAACCATTTCTCTCAAATATTGTTCACAAATCTGAAAGAATGTGTGATAGTGAGCACTTCTCCTTTGCCGAGATAATCCATCCCACCTCACAGGTGTGGCATATCGAGATGCTGATTAGACAGCATGATTATTGCACAGGTGGGCCTTAGGCTGGCCACCATAAAAGGCCACTCTGAAACGTGCAGTTTTGCTTTATTGGGGGGGGTCTGGGGGGGTCCGAAAACCAGTCAGTATCTGGTGTGAGGGGTAGGGGTAGGGTTAGGGTAATGTTGTGAATCGAGTGGCCTGTGTTCGTGGCCCATACCATAACCCCACCACCACCATGGGCCACTCGATTCACAACATTACCCTAACCCTACCCCTACCCCTAACCCTACCCCTACCCCTACCCCTCACACCAGATACTGCCTGGTTTTCGGACCCCCCTAGACCCCCCCAATAAAGCAAAACTGCACGTTTCAGAGTGGCCTTTTATGGTGGCCAGCCTAAGGCACACCTGTGCAATAATCATGCTGTCTGATCAGCATCTTGATATGCCACACCCTGTGAGGTGGGATGGATTATCTCGGCAAAGGAGAAGTGCTCACTGTCACAGACTTTTTCAGATTTGTGAACAATATTTGAGAGAAATGGTTATTTTGTGTTTATAGAACATGTTTTAGATCTTTGAGTTCATCTCATGAGAAATGGGAGCAGAAACAAAAGTGTTGCGTTTATATTTTTGTTCAGTGTAAATATTGCTGTTTTTTTCTGACCAACATTAAATACAAAATATAAAATAAATATCCAACAGGGAAACTTTACTAAATCCTCACTCTGGACAGTTTTAAAAATCGACATTTCTAATAAATGAACAGTCAATATATATTTGTTTCATTAAGAACGATTATAGAATATCTTACTGTCGCCCATTCACTTTGAATCCAACAAACAAGGCTTTATGATGTCCCGTTTCCCCGAGTGACTTAATAATGAAATGACTTTGTGTTAAAAAGAAAATATCAGGCTAATTTGTATTTATTTATTTCTGAAGTAAGTTTTTTGGGATAATTTGGCATTAAGAGGCTTATTATATTATGTATGAGTGACAGGTGCATGTTCCTACGTGCAGGTAGGACCCTCTGAAGGGTCTCCGGGCTGCAGCTGGTCCATCAGAACCGGAACCAGAACCTGCAGAACGAGCTCAGAGACGACCGTGACGATCCTCCTGGACACCTGAGCCAGGTGAGCCTGCGTCAGCTGGAGGAGGAGAGCGGGTGCACGTCATCATAATGCGCTTATTTAGGATAGCACCTTTCACAGAAATATAATTCACAAAGTTCGAACTCAAGAAAGAACAAAAGTTGAAATGAAGACCACAGAAACATGAACACAATAAGAACACGAGGCAGACAGATTAACATCAAAACACAGAGCACGTGGAGTCCCGAAAGGAGCAGACACGTCTCAAGTAGAAACGGCTGCCTTCTCAGAAACACGAGTGAAACAGAAGCCGTGGGTTCTACATCTCGAGCAGCAGCCAGCTCGTGTGTCCTCAAGCTCTAATGGTAGCTATATCTAACTGGCGAGCTATTTTACCTTAGCGTATAGGCCTAGCTAAAGTTAGCTACCTAAGCTAACGTAAGCTACAACAAGCTTGCTAGCAAATGTTTAGCTAACTAGCTAGCTATGGGCAAGTTAGTGGCTCTCGTGATTTCAATTATATGTATTATTTTAAGTACATTTACTCAAGTACTGTTCGTTTAGTTTATTAATGATGTGAAATATAATCAACTCTTAAATCAGACTTTACAAGATCTGAGTACTTCTACTTTTACTCAAGTACAAGATCTGAGTACTTCTACTTTTACTCAAGTACAAGATCTGAGTACTTCTACTTTTACTCAAGTACAAGATCTGAGTACTTCTACTTTTACTCAAGTACAAGATCTGAGTACTTCTACTTTTACTCAGTACAAGATCTGAGTACTTCTACTTTTACTCAAGTACAAGATCTGAGTACTTCTACTTTTACTCAAGTACAAGATCTGACTACTTCTACTTTTACTCAAGTACAAGATCTGAGTACTTCTACTTTTACTCAAGTACAAGATCTGACTACTTCTACTTTTACTCAAGTACAACTCAAGTACAAGATCTGAGTACTTCTACTTTTACTCAAGTACAAGATCTGAGTACTTCTACTTTTACTCAAGTACAAGATCTGACTACTTCTACTTTTACTCAAGTACAAGATCTGAGTACTTCTACTTTTACTCAAGTACAAGATCTGACTACTTCTACTTTTACTCAAGTACAAGATCTGAGTACTTCTACTTTTACTCAAGTACCAGATCTGACTACTTCTACTTTTACTCAAGTACAAGATCTGAGTACTTCTACTTTTACTCAAGTACATGATCTGAGTACTTCTACTTTTACTCAATTGCAAGATCTGAGTACTTCTACTTTTACTCAAGTACAAGATCTGAGTACTTCTACTTTTACCACAAGACCTGAGTACTTCTACTTTTACCACAAGATCTGAGTACTTCTACTTTCACTAAAGTAGCATATCTGAGTACTTCTACTTTGACCAAAGTACCCCCTCTGCTTCCTGTACTGCAGTGTGTACTCTGAATACTCTCTCTATGTCCAGGCTCAGGGCAGCTAGTGAATGGGGACTCACCGGTTCTCTCATCTGGTCCCTGAGGTTCTCCCACTGCTTGTCCTGCAGGCCGCTGATGAAGGTGAAGAGTTTGTTGAAGCACAGATCTCCCTCTTCCTCCTCCTCTTCCTCCTTCCTGTCTCCCAGCATCCTCTGAGCCACAAACCTGACGGCTGCCTCCCTGTCCTCGGCGTGGGTCTGTCTGTCCTCGGCGTGGGTCTGTCTGTCCTCGGCGCCGGTCTTTCTGTCCTCAGCGCCGGTCTTTCTGTCCTCGGCGCCGGTCTTCCTGTCCACCATCCTGTGTTTCAGAGCCTCCATCCTATTGGTCAGCGTCTCCGTGCGGGGGACGAGGCGCTGCTGGACGAACTGAACTACCGTCTGCATTCAGGAGCCGGATGTTCGTCAGTGCTGCGCTGAAGGTTTGACGATGAGAGCTGAGCACCAACCGTCGATTCGAGTTTTCAAATCGCGACATTCCGAATCACCACGGTGATGTTGTTGGTGTTGCCATGGCTACTGTTGTTGTGATTTAATCTTTTGCTTCCAGAACTCTCCGTCCCCGTTTTGAATCGTTTGTTTTTTAACTTTTCTTGTTCTTTTAAAACAAGAAGTCACAGGTTTTTAGAATATCACAGAAACATGTTTTTATTCATCCAGTTATTTAACGCGCCGATACAAATACATCTGATCTCCAAAGCTCCAGTTAGTTTCACAACCCTCCTTCTCCCTTCTTCACCGGTTGCTATGGTTTCCTTATCTTATATATTTAGGCCTATTCGATGTTATGATTTGTTACAGGGTTGTGTTTTTAAATCACGACATTCCGTACACAACCGTCACCACGTTGTTGTTGTTGTTGTTGTTGTTGTAACCATGGCTAGTGTGGTTTGTTGTTGTTTGTTTCACACTCTTGATTCCTGATTCTTTAATGAACTTATTAACCTCCACTTCATATCGTTACGGAGGCTTGTTTTGATTTAAATGTTAAACTCTTTCAGTCCATTTTTTTCTTGACTCGTTCCATAAAAAGCTCAGGTTCACCAAATATTACAGAAACACAAAGAAGGTTTCTCATTTCTCTAATTTCCCCTCCTCTCTCCTCGGTTCCCCTCCTCTCTCCTCTCTCCTCGGTTCCCCTCCTCTCTCCTCTCTCCTCGGTTCCCCTCCTCTCTCCTCTCTCCTCGGTTCCCCTCCTCGACTCCTCTCTCCTCGGTTCCCCTCCTCTCTCCTCGGTTCCCCTCCTCGACTCCTCTCTCCTCGACTCCCCTCCACGACTCCTTTCTCGAACCGTCTGCTGCTTCCCCTCCTCTCTCCTCTGTTCCCTTCCTCTCTCCTCGACTCCTCTCTCCTCGGTTCCCCTCCTCGACTCCTCTCTCCTCGGTTCCCCTCCTCTCTCCTCGGTTCCCCTCCTCGACTCCTCTCTCCTCGGTTCCCCTCCTATCTCCTCTCTCCTCGGTTCTCCTCCTCTCTT
This sequence comes from Champsocephalus gunnari, assembly GCA_036324595.1. Taxonomy (NCBI): domain Eukaryota; kingdom Metazoa; phylum Chordata; class Actinopteri; order Perciformes; family Channichthyidae; genus Champsocephalus; species Champsocephalus gunnari. The sequence goes on along the minus strand of CM070450.1, from coordinate 2,750,355 downwards.
CTTGGTTCCCTTCCTCTCTCCTCGACTCCTCTCTCCTTGGTTCCCCTCCTCTCTCCTCGACTCCTCTCTCCTCGGTTCACCTCCTCGACTCCTCTCTCCTCGGTTCCCCCCCTTCGACTCCTCCGCTCGCATCTCCTGTGGGCGGGACTAAGACACGGGGATAGGAGTCGAGGAGAAAGGAGTCTAGGAGGGGAGTCGAGGAAAGAGGAGTCGAGGAGGGGAATTAGAGAAATGAGAAACCTTCGTAGTTTATCAAAATTCTGAAGGTCGAATAAATAGCTATTTTCATCAGCTTGAATGTTAATAAGTCTCGTGATTACTCACAGCCTCTCGCGTCCCGTTCGCCGCCGGCCTCCAGACCAGCGTGTCGTTGCTGAACTGGACCTTGTAGGAATACACCAGGTTCCAGCTGCACGGGAACACGATAGAGATCATATCCTCAAGCACTCTTCCAATCAGAACCAGGTGTTCTGCTACGCTGGTTTTCACACGCAAGCCATTTGTTTCCGTGTACACAAACACAATATAGGTACAAACGTCCAAAAGGCGTCGCTCCAACATATTAAGCACCAGAACCAGAACCAGGTCTGTCACCAGGCAGGTTCGCCTCGGTGTCATGGTGCGCACATCAGAGTGAAACGAGAACTAAAAACACAGAACTATTTAAAGAGAACTATAATAACGTTAAAAGATATTGTGGGAAATGGAACGATAGGAATGATTATGATTATTATTCTTAACTTTAATAACGGGCATTTATTGTTCTGTAAACATCTATTTGTTTCAGATCAGATGTCTCTAAGATAAGATATAGTCGGGTTCATTATAACTTGATTTTAACTTTCGTGGGATTTTTGTGGGGATTTGCTAAACTATACATTTTCCATTTGCCCAGATGTCTATATGGCGGCCATATTGGAATTTCCAAAATGGCGGCCATATTGGAATTTCCAAAATGGCGGCCATATTGGAATTTCCAAAATGGCCGCCGTAAAATGTAGGTTTTGTAATATCTCGGCTTCTAAATAATAATAATAATAAACATTGATTTTAACTTCTAAACCTACATGTTCAGGGTCAAGGAACCCAATGGTGGTAGTTACAAAGGCATCACATGTTACAACATTAACCCTTTGATGCACGAGTCGGTCGAAAATGACCTGTGCTAAGTTTTTTTTAAGTATACAAAAACAAATTGAATTGATTATTTTTCATAAAATACTAGACCATTATCTTATATCGATAAATATAAAATATCTATAAATTCAATTCAGGCAAACAAATTAATAATCTTATGCAAGGCCCTGTGCGACCACAGTTTTTCATAGTATTGATTGAAGCCTTTCAAAAAAACCTCGAACCCATTCGTGCAATGGGTCCTTTGAGGAAGCAAGGATGCTCTGCAGCACGCTC
>CM070450.1:2738942-2746442 GCA_036324595.1 Champsocephalus gunnari | reverse complement strand
TGGTCTTTGACCATCAGAGACTCCAGGCCCAGAGGAGGACACTCTTTAGGACACGCATCGGGACACAACACACAGGGAGTTATTCAGAGGACACTGAAGGAGGAGCAGCAGGGAGGAAGCCACAGGGGTTAGCCGTTAGTGTTACGGATCAGAGTCATCAGTGAAAGCAGTCCAAGTCTGAGTGTCCTTTAGGGAACACATCGATTCCTCTGAGGGATATGTGTTGAATATCTGTTTACCCGTATTAGATGATGGTGACCTGCTATACATGAACGCCTCTGACCAGTGCCTCAAGAGCTTGGATACTGTGTACCATTGAGCCTTACGATGTATCACTGGATGTGGATATCGAGCACACCATGGCACTTTATATGCTGCTGCTAATTGGCCATCTTCGTCTTTCCCATTGGTTGGGTTTTATTTGTAAACCTCTGCTTGGGTTGGTTCCCTCCTACATCGGCACATATATGTGTCAAAGAGAAAGTCCGTATGGCTGCGCTCCCAAGATGTGGTTCAGACGCTGGTTCCTGCCGTGAGAACAGAAGGAGCTGAAACTCTCAGATGTAGTCACTGTGGGGGAATCCAGGTCCACCTCAAAGGACAGAGGACACGACACCGTTGGTCGATGTGAGTGCTCGTATATCCTGACATCGTTTTAAATGTTGCCAGTTTTTGAATGATTTTAATAGTTCGTTTTACTTCGCATATCGACTGGCTAACGCGCCATTTGATTTGTGTTTTACAGCTGTCTGCCTGTCATGTCTGTGTGTTATCTGTTGTAACTTTGTACATGCTGCCCCTCTTGGCCAGGTCGCTCTTGGAAAAGAGATTTAAATAAAGGATATATATATATTTTCACTTTTGTTCCAGCGCTGGTTCCTGATGACAGCAGCAACGCATTCTGGTGCAGGTTAACGACTGAACACTGAATTGCCTCGTGTTGAAAAGTGCTATATAAATAAACCTGCCTTGATAACTCATACGGAGCATTTCAAGTCCCTTTGCTCCAGGATATACTCTAATGATAAGTACTGCAGTACATAGACACGCTCAGATGTACACATATATATATATATATATTATCAAACACATGTCCAGTCACTTGACCTTGTGAGAGCTTAGAGATGAAACCCCGAGGAAAGGAGAAGGAAACTGTCCGTTAATGTCTTATATATTTGCATGTTATATACAGCACAGGTATTGCAGCATATAGCATTAAAGCAGCACTTTAGAGGTGACGGAAAACAGATGAATACACGAGTGTTAAACTTCCGTTATAGGATTCCCTATGTGTTCAAGCGTCCTCCGCAGCCTCACAGAGACTCTCATTGTCTGCAGGTCAGCTCAGTTCACACGCCCTCTGCCGGAGAGCTTTACAGTTTAGCAGTTTAAGTAAATGTTGGGGGGGCTTCTCAGAAAGACCCTCTCCCCTCTCCAGCCCTGAAGTCCAGCTGGATCTCTGTGGAGCTGCAGGACTCAGAGTGTTGCTGGGATCTTTAAAAGTGTCCTCGTTGCTGCCAGCCACAAACTATTGAAGCTATAAAGTGATGCATTTATGAAGAATGTTTGTAGGTCAACCACGAAGGCATCGTCTCCCTGATCCAATGGGATTCCTCCATGTCATTTTTGATTATTGTAGAAATAATCTCTGTGTCGAGCACAACATTTATGATACTTACATGTTTAGTTCAGCAGGATCATCTCCATATTAACACCACTTTATGATTTCTGAAGTAAGAAGCTAATGTTGGGCTATAAAGGAACTACAGCACGGTCACATGACTTCACGTCACCACCGCTAAGCTAAAGGTGGCTAATGTTGGGCTATAAAGGAACTAGAGCACGGTCACATGACTTCACGTCACCACCGCTAAGCTAAAGGTGGCTAATGTCGGGCTATAAAGGAACTACAGCACGGTCACATGACTTCACGTCACCACCGCTAAGCTAAAGGTGGCTAATGTTGGGCTATAAAGGAACTACAGCACGGTCACATGACTTCAGGTCACCACCGCTAAGCTAAAGGTGGCTAATGTTGGGCTATAAAGGAACTACAGCACGGTCACATGACTTCACGTCACCACCGCTAAGCTAAAGGTGGCTAATGTTGGGCTATAAAGGAACTACAGCACGGTCACATGACTTCACGTCACCACCGCTAAGCTAAAGGAGGCTAATGTTGGGCTATAAAGGAACTACAGCACGGTCACATGACTTCACGTCACCACCGCTAAGCTAAAGGTGGCTAATGTTGGGCTATAAAGGAACTACAGCACGGTCACATGACTTCACGTCACCACCGCTAAGCTAAAGGTGGCTAATGTTGGGCTATAAAGGAACTACAGCACGGTCACATGACTTCACGTCACCACCGCTAAGCTAAAGGTGGCTAATGTTGGGCTATAAAGGAACTACAGCACGGTCACATGACTTCACGTCACCACCGCTAAGCTAAAGGCGGCTAATGTTGGGCTATAAAGGAACTACAGCACGGTCACATGACTTCACGTCACCACCGCTAAGCTAAAGGAGGCTAATGTTGGACGTGATGACGTTGAGTCGTCTCATTTAGACACTTGTTAGCAACCTCCATTTTTAAATTCACCACTGGGGTATTTACTGACGTATTTTATGTCGTAGCACAATAGTTAAAATCTCTACAGTTTGTGTAGATTTTTTTCAGCGAACCAGGCCGTTGACGTCCGTTCTGTGATTCTCCAGAACACACAGATGGCCACCGGCCCACCGGTAAAAGTCAATCCGTGCCTGCCCTGACTGCACGTCCCTGACACACACATTTAACCCCTGCCTGTATCACAATGTCATGTAATTTAAAGCAATGTAGATTACAGATTAAGTGACGACAGGTGTCACCGAAGAGGAGAAGCTTCTCATCACAGATCTGTTGTCGGTTAGTCTTTAGGACAGCAGTGCAGTTTAGATACAGCAGCCCCTCAGTTCGAGGATTACATGAATCGCATCTGGGAAAGCGCTAAATGAGCAGATAGCTTCACGGTGGGTTTGCGACGTGTCTCCGAGAGCTTCAAAGATCACCTGAACTCTCGTGAAACAGCAAATCCCAGAGAGTCAGTGAAACACTTCCAACTATTTGCCACTACCATGTGACCCATGTGACATGCTGGATACACAGATCTCCGTACGTACGTGGGACGGCCTCCTCTGATTGGCTCGCTCTGTGTTTCACACGAGGTTTGGATTTCTTAACGGCCGTCGGCTTCTTCTCGGGGACGAGTTTGGGTTTCTTCAGGACCGTTTTGGGCTTCTTTGCTATCTTCACGCTCCTGCTGGACCTCCTTTCTACAAAGACGTAAAGCAGTTTAGGCTTTTACCTCCTAAAACGAGACTTTGGACTGAATTACTACACACACACCAGGAAGAACTCCTTCGCATAAAACTGTGAAGAGAAATCATTTCACATTTCAAGATTTAAACCAGATTTTAAAACAGCAGCTAGTTAGCTTCGCAACTTAGCCTAGCATAAAGACTGACACTAGCCTGGTTTTGTTTAAAGTATAAACCATTAGCAAACAACTGTGGTTTGTTGCTAGGTAGATATTGTTTTAGATTTGCACAGGGCCACATTAAAGTTGTTTCCCTCCTCCTGTATCCATTCTTTCAAGCTAAGCTAAGCTAACGGGCTGCTAACTGTAGCGTCATATTTAACTGAAGTGTATGCCAGTTCAAAACCAGCAGCTGGTTAGCACAGTCGCTTAGCTTAGCATAAAGACTGGAGCTAGCCTGGCTGTCTAATCAATTAGCAAACCTCCTGCTAATTATCCTTCATTGCTGCTAGATAGATCGTTCTTTAGCTTTGCACAGAGCCACATTAATTGTTTCCTATGCTAAGCTAACAGGCAGCTGCTTCATATCTAACTGAAACATATAGTATGCAAACAAAGTACCGTAAAATCACAGCACGAGCAACTACTTTTCTACTATACTTTTCTACTTACTGTTTTACATGCTTTGAAAGCTACAACATAGTTTCTCACAGAGGATAACATTTAGTTTGTTGCTGTTAATAGCCGCGTTCACACCGCAGTACTTTTCCCACTTTAGTTCCGATATAGCTCCGAAATGTCGCGTTCACACCAAAAAGAGCCGGAACTCCAATTAGTTAAAGAGAACCTTTTTTACCCCCATTTCCGTGAGAGCAGACTTTCGTGGGAGAAAAAGGTTCCTGTGTCTGATTGGCTGGGCGGATTGCAAACCACGCCCCGTAAAACTCCCAAAAAGTTTTGTGAAGCCGTCATTTTATTATCCTCGCATTAGCATTATTAGCATTAGCATTAGCCCAGCGCAGAAACGCAGAGAGACTAACTTATGGCAACACAAAAGAAAACATGGGAGCGGTGGAGATGAGGAGGTGTCGGCGTTCTGGCGATTTACTCGGAAGGTCCCCGGGGACTTCGGGCGGCAGTATACGCCGTGAAGTGGTTTGCGGCCTGGCAGTAAACCCAAAGAAGAAGAAGAAGAAGAAGTGACATCAGCGGGTCATTTGCCCAATCCTTCCCCAGGAACTTATTCCGGTGTGAACGCGATCTGTAGCCTCCTTAGTTCTAAGTTCTAACTAAGTTCTGATGAACCTTTGTGGGGAAAGTACTGCGGTGTGAATGCGCCTACAGGCACAACTGAGCAATCTCATTCCTCTGCATGTCTTTAAAGCTCGGCTAAAGGAAATGCTCCTTGATACTATGGGCACTTGTACATGTCTATAACTATGTATCCTGTAAATATAATGTATGATGTCCTTTATTGTTTTATGTTTCATTTAAATAAAGGTTTGAAATGAAACTACTTTTTAATTGTGTATTTTATTATATATGTTGCATTGTTGGAGGAGCTCAGGTCAGAACATTTCCATTGGCATTTCTACTCTGTAGCTTTGCTTTGAGATGACAATAACACCTTTGAACCTGCGGCCACAGTGACAGCGAGTGTGCGGATGAATTGCTGCCTGCTGTGTAGGAAGTGTGGGGATCTTTTCTTTGAGGCATCCCATCTGGTTTTCATCACACAGCTGAAATGCCTCGGGGCTACAGGAACATCCGCCCCCAACGCTCGGACACTGGCCCTCTGACAGGTCCAGCACGGCGCCGCTAGCACTCGGGCAGCCAGAGGAAAGGACCCGGAGACATTCCCTTGATTTGTTATTTAAAAGCTACCTTTGACCTTTGAGCCCTCGACAGATGTGAGTCCAGAGCATCTTATTCCCAGACTTCCCCTGTAGAACTGTTGTTTGCAAAGTAACACTTAGCTGTACACTTCTACGTTTCTGTTTATGGGAAAAGTGCACGTGCAAAACTAGTAAACCGTCAGGTTGTAAAACTGATATTGCAAAAGTGCTTTCTTGTGGCATTTCCACAGACAAATCATTGCAAACAATTCAAAACAATACCTGATTCCAAAGGTCCTTCTCCTTCTTCTTCTTCTCTTCTCCTTCTTCTTTCCCTGCATCTCTTGTGGATGCTCTCTCCTTGGCTTTCCCCGCGTCCTTCGTCACACCAGTGCTTTCTGTCGGCTTGGTAGTGAATCCTGCGCTGGGAACCTCAGTGTCGTTGCTTCTCCCAGCTGCAGGGAAAGTTGCAGATGCCTCCGCAGTGGATGGACCGCGAGAAGTGTCCTCGGAAGGTTCGGTTAAAATGAGGAGGAATGAGGAGACGAGCAGACTGAAGTGCAGAGCTCCCGCCATAGTGACTCTCTCTGCAGAAACACACCGGACACTGACCTCCCTGCGGCTCCGAGAGACTTCCAGGCAGAGGAAATAAAAGCCCGGTCCGCATGCGGTACCCAGTGCTCAACTAGTATTAAGAAATATCCGAATGAAAATGATCGTTTGATCGACGTGACCACATAGTTCACGATGTGTTGTGTATTTGTCCGGTCAAACTACGTATGAATGTGTGCATGTTATGTTTACTGTTGGGTAGTTGGGGCATGTAGTTGCCTCTTTTCGCCACAAGGCTCCGTCTGAGGGTGTGAATGTGAGGAAGGGCCTTTCTTAGTTCTCTAATTTCCCCTCCTCGACTCCTCCGCTCGCAACCCCTGTGGGCGGGACTAATACACGAGGATAGGAGTCGAGGAGGGGACATGTGTGAAATGAGAAAGGCCCTGCTATGACTGGGACGGAGTTTGTGGTTCATAATAAAGTTGCCACGAGTGAGAAAAGTCAAGTGATGTCCGCTTGAGTCCTGAGTGCAACATTAAAGGTGGGGTAGGTACGTTTCAGAAACCGGCTCGAGATACACTTTTTGTTATATTCCATGGAATGCTCTTAACATCCCGATAGCAATGAATATCTGAAGTGCTTTGACAACAAATCCATAACAAAATTTGCATCTGTAGAAGCCGTGATACTGTAAAAAGTACAACCAATCCGTTTAGCCGGGCCAGCTAAAGTAACTGGATGGCCTACCTGCCTGTCAGCCTTCCATCGGGGCACACACTGACCTCGTGCCCTCATTGGTCATGTGCGCGTTCGTGTGTGTTGGAGGAGGGGCTCTGTGAGGAAGTGGCAGATTTTCTCCGGTTGTGTATTTTCAAATTCTAGCGATCTCGAGCCGGTTTCTCAAACTTACCTACCCCACCTTTAACATCATTTAGTCAACAATTACTTCATCATTTCATTTTGAAGGCGTATTAACGCCACTAATTATTTTAACGCATGTGTATTTGTTGTCCTCGGCCGCCCCGTAGTTTCAGAGCGCATCGAGTTTAAAATACCATCCAAGCTGATGCTGACAGCCCGCTCCTGCAGACCACACTTCCACGCTCACCGGCCGGCACCGACTGGCCACCGGGAGGGTGTGTGTAAGGCAGGGGTGTCAAACTCAAGGCCCGGGGGCCAAATCCGGCCCGCGACTTCATTTCATGCGGCCCCTCAAGAGATTGCAAAGAATATTATACGGTTACATGCCGATTTACAGAAGCACGTTGCCCATAAACTACATATCCCACAATGCATTTCAAATTTGACTTTTTTCTCAGAACTTGACTTTTTTTCTTCAAAATATAAATTTTTTCTTAGAAATTTGCCTTTTTCTCATAATTAGATTTTGTAACATTCTCAGTGAAGAGACTTGCAATGATTTGCCCTAGACTTCTGCTTTCAGACATAGTTAATTATGAAGTTATTACCCTATCCGATAATAATCCAATACAGAGGCAATGATGTAATATAATACATTATTTTATATATATGAAATATTCATATATATATTTTGATATATCGTCTTAAAGTTACAACCGGCCCTTTGAGTGCAACTATAATGCTGATGTGGCCCGCGAAGAAATTGAGTTTGACCCCCCCTGGTGTAAGGGGTGGGAATTAATCAGCATTTGCTTCCTCCTGCTCCCTTTCGGACACATATGATTTATTATTATTATTAAGATGAAGACTTTTTTTTGTTGAATATATAAATATTATCATGAACGTGGATAAATACTGTATTCTGTTTTTCACATGTTATTTTTTTAACG